>SKCR01021020.1:0-213022 GCA_019454045.1 Zanthoxylum bungeanum
TGCGACAATCAGTATACTTTGGTTTTGGTCGTCTGGAGCATTAACAGGTTCTGTGTACGCCTCTTCTGGGTATACTGAGAATCGTAGTGTATTTGGATGTGATGTCAAGATGGAAGTATCACTGCAGTCATATGGAGATGATGATCACGCAGGGATACAGAACTAGTACTCTTAAATGCTGCAGTTATCGGGATAATATGACTAGGTCATGATTATCCGATTACAGAGACTAGTTGCTAGTGATCCGATATATGGTTCGTACAGGGCAGACACAATTCCAGCCCCAAGCCTAGCATCTGACATCCGATACTGGATCGTAATACGCAATACTTAGTATACTACGCCCGATACAGATTATATATATTCCATGTTGAATATATTTCTGGAGAATTGGGTAGGCACGATGCTTTGCTAAAAGCCAACCATGTCTTGTAAATCGGTAAGAACGTGGTACCCGGTAAGCACGTGTTCGGATAGTCCGATGACCGTATTTACTGCCAACATATCCAGGGATCTCTTGGGTCGCTTCTCAAAGATTCACCGATGACATTTGACTCAAACAAAATTAATCTGGGATTAATTATGAGAGAGAAAATTAATCTGGGATTAATTACGGCAAAAATTTATCTGGGATTAAATTCGTCTAGAAGAGAGAACGCGATTAATTTGGAATTAATCGGCAAAATAAATTTAATAGTTACATTGGATTTTACTATTTAATTTATTTAATTAGGCTAAAATAATATATCGGATATATTAATTGAAATTGGATTTCAATACAGAATTAAAATTGGATTTTAATTCAAGCGAACGAATTAATTTGGAATTAATTCGTAAGCGACTTCCGTAATAATTTTACTGGTTATTATTATTTAATTAAATTAGATTTAGTTACGTAGCGACGGAAAATTCGTTTAGTCGGATTAAATGAACTGGGCCCAAAGTGTGTTGTGCAAGCCAACTTTAATTTGGATTAAACGAACTTGATGGAAGTTGTTGGCATTAATAAACTGGATGTATTAAACCAACACACCAACCAAGTCAACTAAGTTTGAGAAACTAATTGTTTTGGAAACAACATTATTCATCTTCTCTCTTTCTTGTAAAAAACGTGAGCCTCTTCTCTCCATTGGAAATTTTGTTGCAAAATTTCAAGCAAGCTAGCACTTCAAGAATTAAAAGAATGTGATAGGGAAACTCACCCTTGAGTTTGGAACACTCAACAAAGCTTGGAGCTTTCATGTCAAAGAAAAGTCTTGAACTTTATTCGATCATTGTAAGTTTTTCCGCAACTTCCTTTGATTTAATTCACACATAAATCTTGTTTAGGATCCTTGGGCATGTCTAGGACACTAACAGAGAAGACATTTGAGATTTAGTGTGACGCATCCGGATTAGGCATTGTGTAGGAGCGAAGCGGGGTTTACCGCTATGCCTATGATGTTCGGCGACCACGACACTATTGGGCTCACAGCCCGTAGAGAGTACGGATTAGCCCATGGGGGACTAAACCGGAGAATGAAAGAGTCGCCACCCAGTGTGAACTGGGAAAGATTTAAGGCTGCACTCACCCCTCGTAAGGGAAGATCTCAAACCGTTGGGTTCGGAATGGTCCCTTACTTATGCCAGTATAATGTATGGGTTCACACAATGGTATAGTCAAGTATTAATGCAATTCATGCATAAAAGCGGATAAAAAATGTAATAACATACCCAACCAAAATAACAATCACAATAACGTGATTACAAAAGCATATTAAATTAAGAAATACGAGATGCGATAATGAAAATTATAATAAACAACCAAAAGAAGGAAAATCGTCAATAATAAACTGTCGTGCGTGATGGGATATGGAAATAATACTGATTATAACATAAAGGAAACAATTCAAAGGCAAAAGATTCATTAAGATAAACAACAAATAAAAAGGGGGTCAATCACGTATATATGAGTATTTCCCGAGTGGCACGTGGAGTTATATCCTAAGTACAAACCGTACTACCATCCATTCGGATTCGGCTACGGGATTTACATCTGGGTTTCCATCTGATATACCACGAGGGATAATAACACACATAATCATCAATGCAATCTAAACGGACATAAAAAAATATAACCATGCATATACGGATAATCATCAACATGAACAAACATCAATAAAATAAAAGTGAAATAATAAAATTATAATAAAAGTGAATAAATAGATAAAAATAAACAACGAAATGCCAAAGAAGAAAAGTGACCAGAGATTTGGCCATTCTTTTGATGTAGGGTTTCGCATACCCGATTGGACGTATTTCACGTCCAGCCAGACATGTAGCATCCGAAACTATAAAAATAAATATGGTGAGGGTGCCCTCAGGTCTTACCTTTTAAGTTGCTTTCTCGGAAGTGCGTTAGGCTGTCGCCGGAAGGATCGAAGTTTGGTTTCAAGGTTTGGTTCGATTCTCTCTCTCACTCGGTTTCTCCTCCTTCTCACGTGGTTTTCCAATTTCTATTTTATGGTTGCTGGTTCACTATTTCTGATTGCTGGTTCGCTGTTTCTGGTTGTTGGTTCGCTGTTTCTGGTTGCTTGTTCATTATTTTTGGTTGCTGGTTGCTGTTTCTGGTTCCTCTCACGCTGATGTCGCTGGTTTCACGTCCATCTCTGCCTTCTACCCATAACATGTGTTGAGAGAATAGGGCGTTCCGTGGTGTCTTCGTCTTATTAGGCGCGTCGCGACGCCAAGACTCCACACGTCGCGACGCGGATGCTAAATTTCCTTAAAATAATATTTCACAAACGTGTCAATTTAAAGGGATTAGTGAAACTATAAGTGTAAAATGATTGACTTATCGTATAATAAATATGCACTTTTTAGTATTCATCAGACCTCACAAAGTTTCTCTAAACACTTCTCTAACTTAGGCTAATTTTTCCAAGAATTGCTTGTATTTAGCTTTCTTAAGCTTAATTAAAACTTTCCTAAAGCTTGCTATTTATTGCAAAACTTAGGCAATATTTAATTAATAAAAATTCTAATCAATTTTTATATGGGCTTAATCTAATTTGTCCAAATATGTATAATTAGGTGTGACTAATCACATTTGTCTACCACTTTGATTTAATCCAATTAAATCAAGACAAAGATTAGGAAATAAATTAGTTCAATGTTTTCCATTTTGATTTAATCAATTAAATCAAGCCAAAAACACTTATAATTACATACTTGCAATTACCATAATATCCTCAAATGGTAGAGATAATTATGAAATTATGACAAAGCCCTTATGTAAATTTTGAATTAATCCAATTAGGTCAAAGTAAATAATCAATGTTATCCAATAACACTTGATTATCTTAGTTGATAATCATAATATCGAATATTATCTTTTATAAAAAATAATCGGCTACCCAAGTGCTCAACGAGTACACTTCATATTGGGACTCTATAAGTTCAATCACGTTTGTCATATAAGCCTAGTTAATATGTACGTAATTTGGCAACCTCCAAATTCACGAAGAACACGAACGACCTTTCTGAACTATACAAGATGAGGTCATCATATATGTTTAAAAATTCCTCTGTCATAGGCTATCCGAGTTGTACTTAGGAAACATAGAATACGTTGTCAAGTTTCTGAGGCGCACATCTCATGTCGACATATCCATGATTCTTTACAACTGATGCGATCCACTCTAGGTGATCGACTTTGGCCAAAATTTTAAGAATCGTGACTTACTTACATGGATACTTAAACCCCTTATGGTACACATACGGGCCGATGGATTCTATCTTGATCCGTACTTGATTAACGAGTGCATCGATCTACACCCAACGAACATCTAGAGGCCAGACCATGAAAAGTTTCTAACATATATGACATCAAAGTGTGGAGGATCTCACACAAAATCAATGATATCCTATAGTCAAAGGTGTAGGAACCACTTTCCTAGCGCAGCGGAAACACGTACCCGGATCGGACTTGAAATTTTTTTCTTTCCTTCTCTTTGAATGGTCGAATGTTACCAACACCAAGACTGAATTTTTTTTCTTTTATTTTGGACAAAATTTCAGTCCCGAAACATCCCCCGAACAACAACATAAAAACTGAACTGTTTTGGACCCGAAATGCACCAAATTCGCTGCCCAGTTAAGCCCTTGTATGAACCAGTTTCTGCTATGTTTCAGGTCTGATTTTTTTAGCCAAAAACAGTCCCAACAAAGCCCCAAAATACCTCTTAAAGTTTCCTAAAAATTCTGAATCAAACGCAAAATAAACCGAGCCCCGTTTCACCAATACAACGTGCAGCTTTGAGCAAAAATAATGCTCACTGTCGTGGGTCAAGGAAGAGGGAAGTGGATGGATTTTTTTGACACAAAAAAGTCTTCCAATTATATCTTGTTACCAACAGAACGTAGGGTAGGCTACAATCACAATACGAATCCCTAAACGCTTTAGAGATTCTAAGTCACACAAGTTTTTTCTTTTATTTTCTTCTTGTTTTTGTTTTGTTTCTCTGAACACTTGAGAGAGTTTTTTTTGGAAGAAGAAAGGTGTCTAGGGTTAGAATGAGAGGCTTAGGCCAAAAAAATTAAATCATTTTATACCTAGGGTTATTTGTTTACAAAACAAATGAAACACTTCCCCTTTCCCTTTTGAATTTTCGGCCAAAGTGAGTATTTTGTATTAATTTAGTCATTACATAATTATTAACCCTTCACGAGTATCTCGTAATTAGGGCTGAGTCATAATGTCCGTTACTCCATCTCTAGGTTCATGGCTTTGAGC
The DNA here is from genome assembly GCA_019454045.1 of Zanthoxylum bungeanum. Classification (NCBI taxonomy): domain Eukaryota; kingdom Viridiplantae; phylum Streptophyta; class Magnoliopsida; order Sapindales; family Rutaceae; genus Zanthoxylum; species Zanthoxylum bungeanum. The sequence continues at coordinate 4,775 of SKCR01021020.1, forward strand.
CATTCCTCTTTATCAGAATCATCCATTGCACTGCGATATGTTAATGGATCATCTACACCATCGCTGGAGGTGACAACTTGTGCCTCTCCAACTCCTAGATAGCGATCAGGTTGTTGTACAACTGACAAGAAACACACTTGGATTCGAAATCCAAGCAAACCCCAAGCAACAGACAGAACCCCAAGAACCGCGAATTTGATTTTGTAGGAACAAAACCCTTCCAAGGCCACAAAGAAGACCCACAAAGAACTTGCCCTTGAGAACCTTTAAGATGAATCCTTGTAGTGTTTTGCTAGCAATGGAGACGCCACTAAGTTTGCCAAACTTAGATAAGTCGATTCAAACTTGAAAAGGGGAATCCTTCCCTTACAAGAATTCGGCCATAGCCAAAGCTTTAAGCTTTTGAGTTTTACAAATTTCGTTGATTGTCCCAAAAAGAAAAAGAAAGAAAGTTTAAATAGTGTTACAAAGAGAAACCCTAAAGGTATAAAGACAACAATGCCCCTAAAGGCTAAATTACAAAAATACCAAAGTCTTCAAAGGCCTGTGAAGCTTCATTCCGAACTGATTTGGTCTAAGTGAAGTGGCTTTGGGCCCTCTCTATTGAAGCCCACGTGCGTCTCTATTTGTTTGTTGCAATCGGCCATAACACTCTGAACTATTCCCGCCATTGCTTCTCTGAGTCTTTTGGTCATCTACCTCGTAATTGGCCCTTCTAGTACTTGTAATGGGTCTTTTGCTTTGTTTTTGGCCTGGATCATGTCATCCCCTCCCTCTTGAAAAGGATTCGACCTCGAATCTGTACTTGCATCAAAAGGAGTTAAGTCGGAAACATTAAATATAGCAGACACATTATACTTACCTTGTAAATCCAGCTTGTATGCATTATCATTAATCTGTTCCAAGACTTGAAATGAACCATCCCCTCTCGGTTGTAGCTTAGATTTACGTTGTTCAGGAAATCTCTCTTTGCGCATGTGTACCTAAACCCAATCTCCAGGCTAAAATACCACATGTTTTCTTCCCTTATTAGAATGAGAAGCATATTGCTCATTCTTTCGCTGTATTTGCTCTCTGGCTTTCTCACGTATATGCTTCACCAAATCGGCTTTCCTTTTCCATCTAACCCCGCATGTTCATCAACAGACAATGGTAACAAATCTAATGGAGTTAGTGGCTGAAAACCATAAATAATTTCAAACGGTGAGTAAGATGTAGATGAATGAATACTACGATTATATGCAAATTCAACAAAAGGCAAACAATCCTCCCAGGTTTTTAAGTTCTTATTGATAATAGTACGCAATAACTGAGTCAAAGTCATATTAACAACCTCGGTCTGGCCATCAGTTTGGGGGTGGCAAGTAGTAGAATACAAAGTTTAGTTCCCAACTTTTCCCATAAAACTTTCCAAAAGTGACTAAGGAATTTGACATCACGATCTGAAACTATACTCCGTGGAATCCCATAGAGTCGTACTACTTCTCTAAAGAACAAGTCAGCAATGTTAGTGGCATCATCAGTTTTATGACATGCTATAAAGTGTGCCATCTTACTGAACCTATCAGCCACTACAAAGATGGAATCTCTACCCTTCTTAGTCCTAGGTAAACCCAAGATAAAGTCCATCGATAAATCTACCCATGGCTCACTAGGTATAGGCAATGGTGTATACAACCCATGAGGCATAACCTTAGATTTAGCCTGTTTACAAGTTAAGCATTTATCACACAAACGCACAATATCTCTCCGTATTTTAGGCCAATAAAAATGTTCACTCAATACTCCTAAGGTTTTGGCAATGCCAAAGTGCCCCATTAAACCTCCCTCATGCGATTCCCTCACTAACAACTCACGCATACTACAAACAGGAATGCATAATCTATTCTCCCTAAACAGAAACCCATCATGTTGGTAGAATTTACTAAAAGCAGACTTTTCACATGCATCATAGATAATACTAAAGTCAATATCACTAGCATAAAGTTCTTTAATAAATTCAAACCCAAGCATTCTTGCACTCAATGAAGTAAGTAAAGCATACCTTCGCGATAGTGCATCGGCGACAATGTTTTCCTTACCTTGTTTGTAGCGGATTACATATGGAATCAACAAATTCTAACCATTTTGCGTGTCGTTTGTTCAACTTACCTTGGCCCTTCAGATGCTTCAATGATTCATGATCTGTATGGATTACAAACTCTCGAGGCCAGAAATAATGCTGCCAAGTCTCAAGGGCTCTCACTAGTGCATACAACTCCTTGTCATATGTGGGGTAGCTCAAAACTGCTCCATTCAGCTTCACACTAAAGTAAGCTATTTGTCGCTTTTCTTGCATAAGAACCGCTCCAATGCCTATCCCAAATGTGTCACACTCAATCTCAAATGTCTTCTCAAAGTTAGGTAGTGACAAGACTGGTGCACTGCACAACTTCATTTTCAGATCCTGGAATGCACGCTCCTGCTCTTCACCCATTTGAAACCAACAGTTTTCTTCACTACTTCTGACGTGAAACTCACTTGGAGGATTAGGCCAAGCAAACCCCTCACAACGGACAGAACCCCAAGAACCGCGAATTTGATTTTGTAGGAACAAAACCCTTCTAATGCCACAAAGAAGACCCACAAAGAACTTGTCTTTGAGAACCCTTAAGATGATTCCTTGAAGTGTTCTGCTAGCACGGAGACGCTACTAAGGTTGCCACGCCTTAGATAAGTCGATTGCATGAGATAAGGGGAATCCATCCCTTAAGCAATTTAGGCAATATCCAAGACTTCAAAATGAAGATGAAATTCGAAATTTGGTGATTAGCTTCTCATTAAGATGAAATGAGTTTAAATAGTACAATGAAAGAAACCCTTGCTAACTAATGGCTATTAAATGGCCATGCCCTTAATAGACATTTAAAAACAAACACAAAGTCAAAAGAAACAAAGACTTAATCAATAACAAACAAAGACTTAATAAATAACTTTGCCAAAAAAGTCTAAAGTAAAAACACAAAATCATGAAAGTCAACAAATGTGGAAAACTTTTCCAAAATTGTCTAAAGTTGTTTCCTTGCACCAAAAGTCCTCCAAATTCGTGGCTTCCATGTATAAAGGCATAATGATGTGTCATAAGGTCCAATAAGTCTTGTCTTGGCCGAATATTTAGTGCCGGGCTTGAATCGGCTTGATCCGTTAAAAATATACTCGGCTTCAAGATTGCTGGTGCGTTACTCTGGTATGACTTGGGTCAAGTGAAATAAGTCTGGACCCACTCCATTGAAGCCCTCATGTGACGCCAATATGCCCTGGAGTAGTCTGTCACACTCGACCATGGCATTTTGCGCTAGCCCCGCCATTACGTCTCTGATCTTCTTAGCTCTTTGGCATGTGATTGGACCTGTTGGTAATTGCAAAGGATCTAATGTTCCTTGAGTTGTTGGATTCATGTAATTTGTTCCTTGAGTTGCTGGATTCATGTCATTCCCTCTCTCTTGAAAATGATTCGACCTCGAATCTGTACCTGCATCAAAAAGAGTTAAGTCAGAAACATTAAATGTCGCAGACACATTATGCTCACCTTGTAAATCTAGCTTGTATGCATTGTCATTAATCCGTTCCAAGACTTGAAATGGACCATCCCCTCTCGGTTGTCGCTTGGATTTACGCTGTTCAGGAAATCTTTCATTTCCCATGTGTACCCAAACCCAATCTCTGGGTTGAAATACCACACGTTTTCTTCCCTTATTGGCATGAGAAGCATATTGTTCATTCTTTCGTTGTATGTGCTCTCTTGCTTTCTCATGTATGTGTTTCACCAAATCAGCTTTCTTTTTTCCATCTAACCCTGCATGCTTATCAACAGGCAATGGTAACAAATCTAATGGAGTTGGTGGTTGAAAACCATAAACAATTTCAAATGGTGAATAAGATGTGGAAGAATGAATTCTACGATTATATGCAAATTCAACAAAAGGCAAACAATCCTCCCAAGTTTTCAAGTTCTTAGAGACAATAGTACGCAATAACTGAGTTAAAGTCCTATTAAGCACTTCAGTCTGTCCATCAGTTTGGGGATGACAAGTAGTAGAATATAAAAGTTTTGTTCCTAACTTACCCCATAAAACTTTCCAAAAGTGACTAAGGAATTTAACATCACGATCTGAAACTATACTCCGTGGAATTCCATGGAGTCATACCCCTTCTCTAAAGAATAAGTCAGCAATGTTAGTGGCATCATCAGTTTTATGACATGCTATAAAGTGTGCCATCTTACTGAACCTATCAACCACTACAAAAATAGAATCTCTACCATGCCTAGTCCTAGGTAAACCCAATATAAAGTCCATTGATACATCTACCCACGGTGTTGGGTTTCTATTAGGTCCCAAGGATCAAATCAAGCAATGAAACACATATGTGAATACTCATAAAAGCATGGCGGAATCATACTTACAACGATCGGTTATGCGATGCGAGGAACAACAAAAATCTTCAAGCTTTGGCTCCTTGAACTCTCGGCTTTGGGCTCCATTTTTGTCCTCCATTTTTAGCCATGGTATCCTCCAAGCTCCAAGCTCCAAATGGTGATTCCATGCTCATAAGTTAGTTCCCTATCACCTTAGGATGACCCTTCATGTGCTAGCATAGGAAAAATTGCCACAAATTTTCCTTATCACTCATTGTAATTTTCGGCCTTGCCAAAAATTTGGGAGAGAGAATATTTTGGCCCCTTGGCCGAACGTAGAAGAAGAAGAGAGAAGAGAAGTGTTGTGATGGTGTTTCAAAAATTGTGTATTTGTTTTCAAAAACAAAAGCAATTACCAAATCCCACTTTCCAAGAAAATGGTACAAGGCTTAAAGCCATCCAACCACCACCATCAATCATAAGTAACAAGTTGTCACATCACTCAAAGTGACTAGACATCACATCAATCAAAGTGACTAATGATTTGACGCTAGATGTGACTTGTGGGCCGCACTTGAATTCCAAATGCGAGTGGGCTCGCAAACACTCTCGGGCTCGGGTTCGCTAATTCTAAATTAACGAATTTTCCATTGCGACGTATAAATAATAATGCCTAGCAAAATCACTATTCACATCGCTAACGAATTAATTCTAAATTAACTCGTTCGCCCGAATTAAATTCTAAATTTAATTCCGCGTCGAAATCCAATTTTGTATAATATATCGAATATATTATTTTATCGATTAATTCCAAATTAATCGTTCTCTCTCTTTATTAATATTTTATACCAGATAAAATATCTCCGTAATTAATCCCAGATTAATTTTCTCTCTCTTATAATTAATCCCAGATTAATAAAGTGCGAGTCATACGTTATCGGTGAATCTTCGGGAAGCGACCCATGAGATCCCCGGATATGTTGGCAGTAAATCTGGTCGTCGGACTATCCGAACACGTACGTACCTAGTACTACATTTTTACCGATTTACAAGACATGGTTAGCTTCTAGCAAAACACCGTGCCTACCCAATTCTCCAGAAATATTCTTACTGGAATATGTGATCTATATCAGGCGTAGTATACGTAGTATTGCATATATCGATCCAGCATCTGATGTCACATGCAAGGCCTGGGGCTGGAAATGTGTCTGCCCCGTACGAAGCACATATCGGATCTCTGGTAACTAGTCTCTATTATCGAATAATCATGACCTAGTCATATTATCCCGATGACTGCAGTACATAAGAGAACCAGTTCCGTATCCTACGTGATCATCATCTCCACTATGACTAGAGTGATACTTCCATCTCGACATCACACCCAATACACTACGATTCTCAATATACCTAGAAGAGGCGTACGCAGAACCTGTTAAAGCCCTGGACGACCAAAACCAAAGTATATTGATTGTCGCAAGTATTAGCGGTGTAAGTCTCAGGTTAAGACCAAATACACCTACCCTGATTCGGACTTCCATAGACACATAGTCATACTACCAATGGAATTCCGAGGGGTCTATCCAGAGCGAAGCTGTTCCCGTACCATCGGTAAACACAACCTCCTATTACACTTGCATGAGTATCCTATACCCAAATATATGAGAACTATGTCGTTATGCTCCCATAACACGCACAAGTGCAATACTAGTCTATTCCGCATTATCGATGTCCAGTCTCGATAATACTATGACTAGAGATATCTAATGATTAAAACCTTCATGGATTGATATTGTCTCATATCTTATCAATCCGGAACTAATCATATGGATCTTCTATCATTTATACATCTTGGTAATCTAATTACAAATGATAGAAGAGTAATTTCCTTTGTCACATAGTTAATTTGTACAACAACACCATGATCTTTACAAATAGTGATGTTATGGGTCATAATTGTCCAACAATCTCCCACTTGGCCTATAGCCAATCACTCAAGTGTACTACACCCGAACTATGTACGGTTCGCTCAAACTTCTGCTGAGGAAATGACTTTCGTCAGCGGATTTGCATGATTATCATCTGATGCGATTTATTCGATCATCACATCGCCACGATGTATGATCCGAATGAATCAGATGAATATTTGAAGCTCGATCGTTGATGAGACCATTAATTCTTTAGCATGTGCTGAAGCCCAGCTCAGCTGCTAACAGAATTACTCCTAATCTAATTAGGATTATTATCAATCCATAAGGCTTCTATTACTGCCTCAGCTGCAGCAATAACCTATTTTTGTTGTTTATTCGGTAACAGTATCTTGCTTGGAAGATTTCCAGCTCACTGTTCCGTTATTCAAACTTTATAGTACCGTTGTTACGACTTGTAGTCGTTTTTATCGGTTAGGAAACTTGCAACGGTGAACTCAGTCACTTCAAGTTCTCCTTCTCCATAGTATAAGAAGACATCCTTAGTTCATCTAAGATACTCAAGGATGTTCTTAATATCAATCCAGTGACCATCACTAGGATTGGCCCGATTGTGACTCCATATGCTCAAAGCGTATGAGACACCAGGTCGCGTACATTTATCAATGTACGATATCTCGGAGAGTGCCAACAACTTTTAGATCTATCCCAGTAGATCTTTATTCCTAGAATAAAGGTTGTTTCTCCCAAGAATTCTACGGAGAATTTTTCATGAAAGCCAAGCTTTCACCGATTGTATTATGGGAATATCATTTCCAATAAATTATATATCATCATTACTTAGGACATTCATTGTCAATGCGCTCCCACTAACCTCCTTATATACACAAGAATCATTTCTGTTTTGTATTAAATCATATACCATTATGATTACATCAAAATGCTAGTTCCAAGAACCCTATGCTTGCTTCAATCCATCCATGTATCGAATTAACTTGCAAACCTTGTTTGCTCGTTTTGGTACGACAAAACCGCCAAGATGTTATAAACATCCTCCAAAAGGTTTCCGTTAAGGAAAGCGGTTTTGGCATTCTAGCTGCCATATTTCATTAATGAAACATGCAGCATCAGCAAGCATTATCCGAATGGATTTAACCATGGCAACGGGTAAAAGGTTTCGTCGTAATCGACACAATGTTGATAACGATACCTTTTCGCTACAAGCCCAGCTTAGTACGTTGGTATGTTGCCTTCCATGTACGTCTTCCTTGAAGACTTATATAGTACCAATAGGCACAATGCCTTTCGGTATAACAACCAGTGTCTAAACTTGGTTGGTACACATGGAATCCATTTCGGACTTCATGGCACTTTGCCATAATAGGGAGTCGATACCTTGTATCACTTCCTCATACGTAGTCAGTTCGTATTCCTCAATAAGATTGACATCTTTATGAGGTGAGATCAGAAACCCATACCTCTCAGGTTGTTTTCTGACTCTCTTCGACTTACGCGGTTCTTGTGTATTCAAAGATTATTGGTATAGTTTCATCCTTGATGAACTATTTATGTTCCATTAAGGAATCAGTGCCTGGAACAGTATTACTCCAATTTTCATCGAGTTTTATTTTCCTCCCACTTACCACTGCATATCGGTATTCCTCTTAGGAAAACTGCATGGTGAGCAACAATTACATTGTTCTCTAGTGAGTTGTATAAGTACTATACTTTGGTTTCCCTAGGATAACCCACAATTAGGCACTTATCCGATTTGGGTTTTAGTTTGGTATCATCCAAACATATGCCTAGCATTTCCAAATCTTCAGGAATTAGAAAACCCGGTTTCTTTCCCGTTCATATCTAATATGAAGTCTCTCAAACAGATTTGTATGGAATCTTATTCAAAATAAGTTCTGCACTGTTTATGCATATCATTTGAAGGAAATGGTAGCTCAGAGCCACTCATGATTAACCTTATCATGTCCAACAAAATTCGGTTTCTCTGTTCGGACACACCATCAAATTGACGTGTTCCGGGAGGAGTCCTCATTGAAAGAATACTATACTCTTTCAAGTATCTGAGAAACTTATTGCTTAAGTATTTTTCATCATGGTCTAACCGTGATGGTTTTATACTTTAGCCGATCTGTTTGTTTATTTCATGTCGAAACTCTTTGATTTAATCAAAAGTTTCCAATCTGTGTTTCATAAGAAACACATAACCATAACGTGATGCCACATCCGTAAAGGTCACGAAACATTCATATCCACCTCTAGCCTAGCTAGATATGGGCCCACTTACGTCACTATGAACGAGGGCTAACAGATCGATGGCATTTACATTCTTACCAAATAAAGGTGTTTTAGGCACTTTGCCCAATAAACTAGATTCGTAGACATTATTTGAATAGAATCAAATCCGTCCTAGTATCCACTCTTTAAAAGTGTGGATATACGAGTCTTGTTTAATTGTGTCCCAGACAACAATGCCACAAATAAGTCTCAACTGGTTTATTCAGTTTGAGCTATTTATTTGTCATATCATATGTTTGAGATTTATTTATATTCAAAATATAAATATTGTTATTCACATCTAATGTGTTTATCTCAATATCATCTTTATAAAATAAAACACTTTAGTGTTCTAGAATATAAAGGTATATCCGCAACGGATTAAACCCTGATATAGAGATAATATATCTAGTCAAACTAGTTACATTATAACAGTTTCCTAATTTAAGTACAGACCCAAAGGGTAGTTCCTAAACTTAGGTATCTACGGTTAAAACAGCGATTGTCGTCCGGTTTCCGATTCACAGATAAATCTCAACTGAAATCAGTATCCTGCTTACAGCAATTCTGCACACCAGTACATAATTATGTACCACTTCCAGTATCTAAAATCCAATTTTAATACTAGTAGTGAACAAGTTGATGACAAACATATTTGAAGTCAGAGCCTTGCCCGTCTTCAATTCCTTCATGTCTGCCTTGTCCATACGGCAGTTACGATTCAGTGACCCCGTTTGCCACAGTTTAGCCAGACATTTTGGGATATGTCCTTTGTCTTCCCAAAAGATTATAATGACTTTGCATTTGCCCCTTTTCCACACCCTAGAAGCCTTCGGCCAAGCCTTGGCCTTCTAGAATATCGAAGTAAGATGCGCCTTGCGCTTCTTGCCCTATTACAAACTTTGGCTTTATCTCCTTGAGAATAGCCATTAACTCTCCAAGAGTTTACTATTGCAATATAGTACTTCTAAGATCTAAAGATAGATCTATGAAGATCCTTCAATTTCATTATCATACTATAAAGATCTAATCCTTAGTTCCGACTAAGAAATTAAGAAGTCTATTTGGCAAGCTTATTGGATTAAACACTAAAGTTATCATCACATGAATCTTCCAAAGATCATGCTCTACTATTTGCTTAACTTCGGGCTTAGGCCCAAGATGTTAGAATAACTTCTCAGTTTTCAGGACTATCCTGAAGTTTTATTCCCAATTTGAAAATTAAAGTCGTTTAAATACATTTTCACCCAGGATTATGTTTCAAACACTAATCTTTCAATTATCTTGATTCTAATAGTCCAACTATTTAATCAACGATTTTAGGTACTATTTATTATAATGATTACTATAGTCTAACTATATAATCAACTATAATTTAATAGATTAAATTCAATTATATTGATTACTATAATCCAATTATAAAATCAACTATTAATTGAAATTAGTTAATTCAAATATATTGATTACTATAATCCAATTATATAATCAACTATAAATGAAATAGTTTGAATACAGTCCAACTGTTTAATTAAAACAACGATTAATTATTAGTCCAACTAATATATTAATGTAACGACGAAAAATTTGAAATGAGCGCGTATGGCAAGTAACTAAACGAATATTGCAAATTTAATACTTGCCTCCCACTATTTTTCGGCGAGCCTCTAACCCTCTGTTGAGTACTCGGAAAACATTGTTTCCTAGTGGGCTAGGATCCCGTTAAATAACACAGAATCTTGACTTTGGCCAACAAATTGTATGATAATTAACTAGGTAGATCTCTAAGATCAATTAGATCCCATCCAATTCCTAGATACAGTAGGTTGACATCCAAGTCCGAAACATATATCTTATATATGCCAATATATCCAATATATTGCCTAACCTTTTTCCTCTGAATCAACTAAGCCTTGGCTTTGGCACAACAAACTTAGTGATCCCAGTTAAGCGGAACCCATTGACCTTGGAAAGCTTCGTAATCAATGTCGATGGACAAGAAGTGATCTTGACTTTGGCCAACAAATCACAACTTGGACAAGACACCAATATGGAACAAAGCCTTCATGATTCAAACACATCCGCGACGGACAAATGTCATGACTTTGGCCAACAAACCAGTGTCAGTCTTGGATCTTGAGTAAGAATCACTCAATGGAAGGAAAAACGCTTAATATGATGTTGAGGGTTTTTCGCGTGTAATTGGCAACCAATTAATTATCTTTGTTAAGGTCTCATCATCATACACCCTTAAACATGCATTCTAAACACATAATAATGCGCATATAAATAAATATAATAATGATATGCGGATGGATACTTAAACACATTGTTCATAGAACAAATCTCTCCATTTCCTCTCTCCCACTAGCACAAGTATTACTTCTACCCGATTACGTAACACTTCTAAAGAAACTTCATTTACATTGAGGGGAATAGGTGAGAAGAGAAATACAAAGAGTAAGGAGGTAATAGGCTGGACACGCAGGTCCAATTAATAAATTCTAAATTTATTACAATAATTTCCAAAATTGCCCTCACCCATCTAATATCCATCCGATATACATTATTCATACTTCGCATCCATGTATTCATACAAGCATGTTATCAATCAATCTAATGCAATTAATTAATCTGAATTTAATGACCATCCAATGTTCAAACAACGATTTGATTTTGCGCGAGTCTAACTCGTTTTGCGAATAAGTACTCAAAGTACGAATTCTTGAATTAAATTAAACTACAACATTAAATCCAATTTAATTTGCATTTAATACTAATTCATTTATTTAATTCCAAATTAAATATTACACTTTTTAAAGTACCTTTAGCGACTTAGATTCTAAATCTAATCGTTACGGGTCTCAAAGCCCGATTAACATCCAATGTCAATTTAATTTAAAGTCCAATGGGCTTTTAATTAATTTCTAAGGCATGGACTTTTGGTCAATATGGGTCAAACCCAAATACCAAAGCCCATTTAAGGAATCACCTTTATTTGCCAAGAAACCAATTTAGGCCCAATTTTTATTAAATGTCCATTAAGTCATAATTGGACTTTTTGGAGATGGTTTTGGGCCCAATTGGATCCAAACAATTAGCCTAAACCTAACTTGGTACAACCAAGCCCATTAAGCCCAATTACAACTTTTCAAAGCCCAATTCCAAATTTAAGCCCAATTAATTTAATTTCAAAATTCCAAATTTCATAATTAAATTAACCTAAGTATATTGCCATAATTAATTAACTAAATTAATATTTCCAAAACACCAATTAGCCTAATTAATTATGCTCATTATCATCAACATATGTCCAACACATTTGAATCAAAAAATCATATCATTTTCATGCATACATGTCTCGGCATTATAGGGTTTTTATGTCCAATTGTAAATCCAATCCAATTGAATCTTAAATCAACATTACCCAATTGTTTCAAGTCATCTAAAAGAAACAAAAATACCATGACTATAGGGTAACAATTGCATTCGGCCAAGCCAACCAATTTAGGGAAAATTTATCCAATTCGATTTTTATCAAATTGACAATGCATAACACCATGTTATCATAATTTAAGCATACTCAAACAATCAATTTCACTCAAACATGCTCAAATTCAATTTACCCAATTTTAACCCTAATAAAGTTTCATGCTCAAAATGGCTCTGATACCATTGTTGGGTTTCTATTAGGTCCCAAGGATCAAATCAAGCAATGAAACACATATGTGAATACTCGTAAAAGCATGGCGGAATCATACTTACAACGATCGATTATGCGATACGAGGAACAACAAAAATCTTCAAGCTTTGGCTCCTTGAACTCTCGGCTTTGGGCTCCATTTTTGTCCTCCATTTTCGGCCATGGTATCCTCCAAGCTCCAAGCTCCAAATGGTGATTCCATGCTCATAATTTAGTTCCCTATCACCTTAGGAGTACCCTTCATGTGCTAGCATAGGAAAAATTGCCACAAATTTTCCTTATCACTCATTGTAATTTTCGGCCTTGCCAAAAATTTGGGAGAGAGAACATTTTGGCCCATTGGCCGAATGTAGAAGAAGAAGAGAGAAGAGAAGTGTTGTGATGGTGTTTCAAAAATTGTGTATTTGTTTTCAAAAAAAAAAAGTCAATTACCAAATCCCATTTTCCAAGAAAATGGTACAAGGCTTTAAAGCCATCCAACCACCACCATCAATCACAAGTGACAAGTTGTCACATCACTCAAAGTGACTAGACATCACATCAATCAAAATGACTAATGATTTGACGCTAGATGTGACTTGTGGGCCGCTCTTGAATTCCAAATGCAAGTGGGCCCGCAAATACTCCCGGGCTCGGGTTCGCTAATTCTAAATTAACGAATTTTCCGTTGCGACGTAATTAAATAATTATGCCTAGCAAAATCACTATTCACATCGCTAATGAATTAATTCTAAATTAACTCGTTCGCCCGAATTAAATTCTAAATTTAATTCCGCGTCGAAATCCAATTTCGTATAATATATCGAATATATTATTTTATCGATTAATTCCAAATTAATCGTTCTCTCTCTTTATTAATATTTTATCCCAGATAAAATATCTTCGTAATTAATCCCAGATTAATTTTCTCTCTCTTATGATTAATCCCAGATTAATAAAGTGCGAGTCATACGTCATCGGTGAATCTTCGGGAAGCGACCCATGAAATCCCCGGATATGTTGGCTGTAAATCCGGTCGTCGGACTATCCGAACACGTACGTACCTAGTACTACATTTTTACCGATTTACAAGACATGGTTAGCTTCTAGCAAAGCACCGTGCCTACCCAATTCTCCAGAAATATTCTTACTGGAATATGTGATCTATATCAGGCGTAGTATATGTAGTATTGCGTATATCGATCCAACATCTGATGTCACATGCAAGGCCTGGGGTTGGAAATGTGTCTACCCCGTACGAAGCACATATCGGATCTCTGGTAACTAGTCTCTATTATCGGATAATCATGACCTAGTCATATTATCCTGATGACTGCAGTACATAAGAGAACCAGTTCCATATCCTACGTGATCATCATCTCCACTATGACTGGAGTGATACTTCCATCTCGACATCACACCCAATACACTACGATTCTCAATATACCCAGAAGAGGCGTACACAGAACCTGTTAAAGCCCTGAACGACCAAAACCAAAGTATATTGATTGTCGCAAGTATTAGCGGTGTAAGTCTCAGGTTAAGACCAAATACACCTACCCTGATTCGGACTTCCATAGACACATAGTCATACTACCAATGGAATTCCGAGGGGTCTATCCAGAGCGAAGCTGTTCCCGTACCATCGGTAAACACAACCTCCTATTACACTTGCATGAGTATCCTTTACCCAAATATATGAGAACAATGCTGTTATGCTCCCATAACACGCACAAGAGCAATCTAATTACAAATGATAGAAGAGCAATTTCCTTTGTCACATAGTTAATTTATACAACAACACCATGATTTGTACAAATAGTGATGCTATGGGTCATAACTGTCCAACACACGGCTCACTAGGTACAGGCAACGGTGTATACAACCCATGAGGCATAACCTTAGATTTAGCCTTTTTACAAATCAAGCATTTATCACACAAACACTTAATATCTTTTTTTGGATAAGGTAAGTATTATAACCAAAAGAAAACTATACATGTTCACTCAATACCCCAAGGTCTTAGAAATGCCAAAGTGCCCCATTAAACCTCCCCCATGCGCTTCTCTAACTAACAACTCACGCATACTACAAACAGGAATGCATAATCTATTCTCCCTTAACAGAAACTCGTCATGTTGATAGAATTTATTAAAGGTAGACTTTTCACATGCAGCATAGATGGTACTAAAGTCAGTATCATTTGCATAAAGTTCTTTAATAAATTCAAACCCAAGCATTCTTGCACTCAATGAAGTAAGTAAAGCATACCTTCGCGATAATGCATCAGCGACAATGTTTTCCTTACCTTATTTGTAGCGAATTACGTATAGAAATGTCTCAATGAACTCCAACCACTTTGCGTGTCGTTTGTTCAACTTACCTTGGCCCTTCAAGTGCTTCAATGATTCATGATCAGTATGGATCACAAATTCTCGAGGCCACAGATAATGCTGCCAAGTCTCAAAGGCTCTCACTAGCGCATACAAGTCATATGTGGGGTACCTCAAAACTGCTCCATTCAGCTTCCCACTAAAGTAAGCTATTGGTCGCTTTTCTTGCATAAGAACAGCTCCAATGCCTATTCCGGATGCATCACACTCAATCTCAAATGTCTTTTCAAAATTGGGTAGCGCCAAAACTGGTGCACTACATAACTTCATTTTAAGATCTTGGAATGCACGCTCCTACTCTTCTTCCCATTTGAAACCAACAGTTTTCTTCACTACTTCAGTCAGTGGTGCATCAATACTACTGAAGTCTTTAAAAAATTTGCGGTAGAAGCTTGCTAATCCATGGAAGCTTCTAACTTCTGTCACTATCGTTGGTGTAGGCCAATCCTGAATCGCCTTCACCTTCTCTACATCAACTTCGATGCCATCTACACTTACAACAAAACCGAGGAAAACAATCCTATCCATACAAAAAGTGCACTTACCAAAGTTAGCATACAGTTTTTCCTGTCTCAACACTTCAAGAACATGCTTCAAATGTGTAACATGCTCATCTAATGTTTTACTATAAACTAAGATGTCATTAAAATAAACAACAACAAACTTACCTATAAAAGCACGCATAACATGATTCATCAATCTCATAAATGTGCTAGGTGCGTTTGTAAGACCAAATGGCATAACTAACCATTTATACAATCCATACTTGGTCTTAAATGCAATTTTCCACTCATCTCCCTCTCTCATGCGAATTTAATGGTATCCACTCTTTAAATCAATCTTACTAAAAACTTTGGAACCATGCAACTCATTCAACATGTCATCTAGTCTAGGAATAGGGTGACGATACTTTACCGTTATATTGTTGATCGCTCGATAATCAATGCACATACGCCACGACCCATCTTTCTTAGGAACTAGAAGAACTGGTACCGCACATGGACTCATACTTTCTCTAACATACCCTTTCTCCATCAACTCCCTCACTTGCTTCTGAAGTTCCTTCGTCTCCTCCGGATTACTTCGGTAGGCTGGTCTGTTGGGAATGACTGCGCCAGGTAAGAAATCTATCTGGTGCTCAATACCTCTAATGAGTGGAAGCCCACTAGGAATGTCCTATGTCAGCACCTCACTGAATTCTTGCAAAAGAGATGAAATGGACACATGAAGCAAAGGGTCAGTGTTAGCAATACAAATACGGTGTTCCTTGTAGACCAACAAAAGCATAAGCTTGCTAGCCTTAAAAGCTTTCATTGCTTCACCTTCACCCATGTAAAAGCTCTTTTTCACTCGCCCTTTTGTTTCCCCCTTAAGTTCACTCACACTCCCCTTGGAAACACTCACGACCTTTGCCTTATTTTCCTTACTAGGTTCGGTCACACTCCTCTCACGTGTTTTCCCCAAGGTTGTGTTTGCACTCTCAATCTCTCAATCTCTCTCAAGTTGCAACTTGACTTGATCCTCGTGGACTTGCTTTGGTGTGAGTGGGTACAAGGTAATGGGTTTTCCCTTATGTTGAAAGGAATACTTATTCTTGAACCCATCGTGAATAATTTTCCTATCAAACTGTCACGGCCTGCCCAAAAGAATATGTCCTGCATGCATCGGTATCACATCACATAGGACATCATCCGTGTATGGCTCAATGGTAAAGCTCAATAACACCTTCTTTGTCACCTTTATCTCGCCACAATCATTTAACCACTGTAACTTATAAAGCTTGGGATGCTTCAAGCAATCTAATCCCAACCTCTCAACTAAAACCGTACTTGTGACATTAGCACAACTGCCCCCATCAATGATCATACTACACCCTTTACCATTCACACGGCATGTGGTATGAAATATTGTCTCCCTTTGTTGATCACTCTCATCCTCAACAATTTGTGCACTCAAAACACGCTTGACAACTAAGGACAAGTTATCTAGCGGGTATGAAGCTCCCTCTTTGTCACTAGTATCCTTAATTGCAGGCTCATCATCATCAACCTCAACCTCACTGTCAGTAGAATGTACTTCACCACTCTTCTTATCAATCACTAAGGTACGCCTATTGGGGCACTGTGAAGAATAGTGTCCCATGCCCAAACACTTGAAACACTTGATGTCATTTGTCTTTGGTGTTGTACCTTCAAGTTTCGTTCTAGCCTTGCTTGGTTCTGCAACTTCTTTACCCTTGGTGACATGAGTCCAACCACACCAGAGACATTACAGCATGCAGCTAACAACTTGGAAGAACCCATGCAGTTTCAACAGGTCCAATCACTCGCCAAAGAGCAAAGAAGATCAGAGAGGCCTTTGCCGGACTAGCTCAGAGCTATGTGACCAGTTGCAGCAACCGAGTCAAGTGCACACCAGAGACATATATGGGCATAACCAGAGAGGTCCCCAAGCTATTTCATTTGACCCAGATCAGCTCAGACTGAAGCATAGCAGAGTAGCTTCAGCACCAGCATCCTTTTGACCCGATTTCACCCATTTTGGGACCATGTTGAATTCGGCCAAATGGGGGCATTTTTGTCATTTGTGCTCGACATTTTGACTTTATTTATGATGTAATTAGCATGGTTAACTATGCCATTAGGCTTAATTATGCTTAGAACCTTGCTTATTGAGTAAGCACGTCAATTTACTATTTGATGTAAGCACCTCAAATTAGCTTAAGTTAGATTAGTTTCTAATCATTGTTTTAAGCTACTTTAGGTGGGAAAAGACTTTTGGGGACGTGCTTGAGTGAATGGTTTGGGTAGTTTTCAGGTCTTTTGGTAATTTCACTTTAGGGACATTTTTGTCCATTCACACCTTTAGGGTTTCTCTTGTAACCTATTTAAACTTTGTTTTCTTCTTCTTGGAATAAAATTCACGACATTTTCATCAAACTTTGAAGCTTTTAAGCTTTGGCTATGGCTAAATTTCTTGTAAGGGAGGGATTCCCCTTTTCAAGTTCAAATTGACTTATCTAAGCTTGGCAACTTAGTGGCGTCTCCATTGCTAGCAAAATACAATCTGATTTCATGCTTGTGGTTATCATGGACGTGAGTTTCATGGTGGTTAGGGGCTGATCTTGGTTGGGTTTTGTTCCTACAAAATCAGTATTCAAAGTTCTTGGGGTTTTGAGAAAGATGTTTGGGGTTTGCTTGGTTTCCAACCCAAGTGAGTTCTTGTCATTTGGTATCATGAGCTTAGGGTTCTGAGGTCTGATTTCCTATCCTTTGTGTTGTTTAATCTTGTATTCATCTTTGTTCTTTGTTGATTTAATTTCGGCATCAAGGTTTTAATTCCACCTGATTCGGCCATTGTTGGATCTTTGTTGTTTCTTGTTGTTTCTTGCAGATTTGTGATCCTTGTTGCTTGAATAACAACCTGTCCTTTAGTAGTTTGTGCTAATTTTGAGTATTTCTTTGAGTTAAGCTTTGGCTACTTAGGTCAAAATTGGGGCTTTTGTTTTCTTTGCTTGAATCAAGTGTTTAGTTGTTAATTGTATGTTACTAGGACGTGTTTAACATTGTTATTAAGTTATTAGTTTCAAAAATCAAAAAAAAAAAAAAAAAATGCATCAGGTCAGATTCGGCCAAGGAAGTACCATCACCACCCTTGCTTTGTTCTTGCCATATACATGTCACTTAGCTTGTTTTCAATAGGTATTGTTCATATCTACTTTGAGAAAATCAGATTGCACTTCATTACTCCTAGCATTGCTTGAACTAGCTTGTTTGCAATCTTTGTGAAGTTGTTGCAATCTTGTGAAGTGTGTGGAAAACAAGTTTTTTGAGTGATTTGGTGAGGCATTTGAGTGAATGAGTGTTGAAACAAAATGAAATGCTTATGGATTGATGAGGCCGTGACTTACTCCTGAAGTTTACTTAAGCTTGTGTGTTGTTAACTTTGTGAGACAAGTCTGGTTGCTTTGTTACACATATTGCCGTGAGTAAGATGCTTGATGTGCTTATGTTGAAGCATGAATTAACAAGTGTGCTTGCTGATTTGCGTGAGCTATCATTAGCTTGACATTGGATTTGTGTTGAAATCATTAGCATGACATTGAAAATGGAAGCACTCATGAGCTTGACATGGAAACTTGAGTAGCCATCATTGCATTTGAGAGGTGCTTGAAGAGGCAAGTTGCTGCATCACCAAGCTAGTTGGAAAAGTGTTTAGTTGGTTTGTAACTTACCATTGCCGAATTGACATGCTTACTTGACCTACTTGTAAGCTACTTACGTAAGCAGCTGAGTCACCTACTTGTTTTGAAAAAAAAAAAAGTGAAAAAAAAAAAGAAGAAAGAGAATTGGTCGCATTGTGCTTAGCTTGATTAGACCATTTGCAAGTTGATTGGATTGCTTTACATGAGTTACATTGATTTGATTTGGTTTGTATTGGTTTGAGCTTGAAAGACTATATTTGTGTTATTGCCGAATTGAAATCCTTTGTGCTTCATTGTGTTTCATTGGAGTGTAAACACTTGTGAGTGTGTGTGAGAAGAAAAGAAAGGTGAGCTCAAACACTATAGTGAGTGACCACAAGATTACTTCAGTGACACGTTGATTGCTTGCTTGCTTATTTATTGCATTTAGCTAACTCGTCATTCTTTCTTATTCTGAACACTCTAGCTATAGGTTTCTTTCAATTGAGTCTCCGTGATTACTTATCTTATTTTCTTTATTCCACCTGCTCTATATATACATTGTGTTTCTGCTAGCTTGTGGACTACATCTTAACCATTCTGGGAATTGAGTTGATTTGTAATTGAATTGAGGAAGAACTCAATAGTGGTAAAAGGCAGTGAGTGTGAGCACAGTATCGGGTAAAAGCCAATAGAGTACAAACACGAGTGGAGTGATATAATTGAGTGTAAACACGTGAGATTGTGAGCTTGAGAGGATTTTACATATCGTATTACTTTCTTGTTATTACTAATTTGTTTGTTGAGCTTTGAAATGGCAGGTGTTAGTTTAACCGTCGATGAGAAGCTTGCAGCTATGGATAGAAAGTTTACAGATATGATGGAGAATATGAATGCTGCATTGGAAAGGTTGTCCAAGAGTGTAGAGAGTATTCAGTCGGGCAGTGTTCCCAGAGCACCACCACCTCAGAATGTACCACCACCTCATAATGTACTACCACCTCATAATGTACCACCACCTCATAATGTGCCACCACGTCGAGTACCACCGCAACATATACCATCAGATGAAGAAGAAGCCGAGAATGACTTTGATGATTTTGATGATCTTGATGATGTTGAGGAGAGGTTTCAGCCTAGACAAGATAGGAGGCATGGTAGGGGGTTTGGTAGAGGGTGTGATAGGAGGTTTGATGGGAGACATAATAGGAGGGATAGACGATTTGATGATAGAGGTGCATTTGATGATAGGCGAGGGGATTATGATCGAAGGGTTTTGGTAGACGGGGGGACTTAGATGGAGATCTAGGTAGCATTAAAATCAAGATACCAACCTTTCAGGGGAAGAATGATCCCGAGGCTTATTTGGAATGGGAGAAGAAGATTGAGCTGATATTCAATTGCCATCACTACTCAGATGAGAAGAAAATCAGTCTGGCAGCTATTGAGTTTACTGATTATGCCATGATATGGTGGGATCAGCTTGTTACTACTCGGAGAAGAAACTATGAGAGACCAGTTCAGACTTGGGAAGAACTCAGAGGTCTTATGAGGAAGAGGTTCATTCCGAGCCATTACTACCGTGAGTTGTATCAGAAGCTACAACATCTGTATCAAGGTACCAAGAGTGTTGAGGATTACTACACAGAGATGGAAGTTGCCATGATCAGGCGAATGTAGTTGAGGATGCAGAGGCTACTATGGCACGGTTTCTTGGAGGCTTAAATAGGGAGATTGCCAACATGGTGGAGTTACATCATTATGTTGATTTGGAGGACATGCTTCACATGGCTATCAAGGTAGAGAGGCAACTCAAGAAGAAGGCCACATCCAGATTTGGTACTCAGACTACTTCTACTTGGAAGGGGAAATGGGTTCCGAATGAGAAGCGAGATGGAGGCTTTAACAAGCCTAGAGGTGATTTCAGTGGAGGCTTTAACAAGCCTAGAGCCGAACCTAGTGGCAAGGGTAAAGAGGTTGCAGAATCGAGTAAACCTAGACCTAAACCTGAGGGTACAGCTACGAGAACTAAGGATGTCAAGTGTTTCAAGTGTTTGGGCATGGGACACTATGCTTCACAATGTCCCAATAGGCGCTCCTTAGTGATTGACAAGAGCGGAGATGTGTACTCTACAGATGATGAGGTTGAGGATGAGATGCCGGAGTTAGAAGATGCTAGTGACCATGAGGGAGCTGCATACCCTTTAGATAACTTATCCCTAGTTGTTAAGCGTGCTTTGACAGCACAAGTTGTTGAGGATGAGAGTGATCAGCAGAGGGAGAACATATTCCACACCAGATGCCGTGTGAATGGTAAGGGTTGTAGTATGATTATAGATGGAGGCAGTTGTACCAATGTGGCTAGCACGACTTTGATTGAGAGATTGGGGTTGAGTTGCTTGAAGCACCCCAAGCCTTACAAGTTGCAGTGGTTAAATGATTGTGGTGAAGTGAAGGTAACGAAGCAGGTATTATTGAGCTTTACCATTGGGCCTTACACAGATGATGTTCTATGTGATGTGATTCCGATGCATGCGGGTCATATACTTTTGGGGAGGCCGTGGCAGTTTGATAAGAAGGTGATTCATGATGGGTTCAAGAATAAGTATTCATTTCAACATAAAGGGAAACCCATTACACTATACCCACTTACACCAAAGCAAGTCCATGAAGATCAGGTTAAGTTGCAACTTGAGAGGGATAAAGAGAGGGCGAGTGCAAACACTAACTTGGGGGAAACTAGTGAGAGTGTGAAAAATAAGGCCAAGGCCGAGAGTTTACCCAAGGGAAGTGAGAGTGAAAGTAAGGGGGATACCAAAGGGAGAGTGAAAAGAAGTTTCTACATGGGTGAGGGTGAAGCGAGGAGAGCTTTCAAGACTAGCAGCCTGATGCTATTGTTAGTTTACAAGGAGCCCCATGTTTATTTTTCTAACACTGACTCTTTGCTTCCTATGTCTATTTCATCTCTTTTGCAGGACTACAACGATGTACTGACTGAGGACATTCCTTGTGGGCTTCCACCCATTAGAGGCATTGAGCACCAGATAGACTTCGTACCTGGAGCAGTCATTCCCAACAGGCCATCCTATAGAAGCAATCCTGAGGAGACAAAGGAACTTCAACGGCAAGTGCGGGATTTGATGGACAAGGGGTATGTAAGGGAAAGCATGAGTCCTTGTGCAGTACCAGTGCTTCTAGTTCCTAAGAAAGATGGGACATGGCGGATGTGTGTTGATTGTCGAGCCATCAATAATATAACGGTAAAGTATCGCCATCCTATTCCTAGGCTAGATGACATGTTAGATGAATTGCATGGTTCCAAGATATTTAGTAAGATTGATTTGAAAAGTGGATACCATCAAATTCGCATGAGAGAGGGAGATGAGTGGAAAACCGCATTTAAGACCAAATATGGATTATATGAATGGTTAGTTATGCCATTTGGTCTTACAAACGCACCTAGCACATTTATGAGATTAATGAATCATGTTATGCGTGCATTTATAGGTAAGTTTGTTGTGGTATACTTTGATGACATCTTAGTTTACAGTACATCGATTGAGGAGCATGAATTACATTTGAGACATGTACTTGATGTTTTACGAAAAGAACAACTGTATGCTAACTCTGACAAATGCACATTTTGCATGGATAGACTTGTTTTTTTTTGGATTTGTTGTGAGTGCAGATGGCATCAAGGTAGATGTGGAGAAGGTGAAGGCAATTCAGGAATGGCCTACACCAACTACAGTGACAGAAGTCCGAAGCTTTCATGGCTTAGCGAGCTTCTATAGGAGATTTGTCAAGGACTTCAGTAGCATTGCCGCGCCATTGACCGAGGTAGTAAAGAAGACAGTTGGTTTTCAATGGGGCGAGGTGCAAGAGCGAGCATTCCAGGATCTTAAAGCGAAGTTATGCAGTGCGCCCATTTTGGCACTACCCAACTTCGAGAAGACATTTGAAATTGAGTGCGACGCATCAGGGTTAGGTATTGGAGCAGTTCTTATGCAAGAAAAGCGGCCAATAGCCTATTTTAGTGAGAAGCTGAATGGAGCAGCTTTGAGGTACCCCACGTACGATAAAGAGTTATATGCGCTTGTGAGAGCACTTCAGACGTGGCAGCACTACTTGTGGCCTAAAGAGTTTGTGATCCACACCGACCATGAATCATTAAAACACTTGAAGGGTCAAGGTAAGCTGAATAAGCGACACGCAAAATGGATGGAATTCGTTGAGTCATTTCCATATATTATACGCTACAAGCAAGGTAAAGAAAACATCGTGGCCGATGCATTATCTCGCAGGTATGTTTTAATTACTTCAATGCATGCACGGATGTTGGGATTTGATTTGATTAAGGAACTATATGAGTGTGATTCTGATTTTGGTGAGATTATTGTTGCTTGTGCAAAGTCATCTTTTGGAAAGTTTTACATTCATGACGGTTTCTTATTTAAAGCGAACAGGTTGTGTGTTCCTACTTGTAGTATGCGTGAGTTGCTTGTGAAAGAAGCGCATGGGGGAGGTTTGATGGGGCATTTTGGGATTACTAAGACTTTAGCTATTTTACATGAGCACTTTTATTGGCCTAAAATGAAACGTGATGTTGAGCGTATTTGTGATCAGTGTCTAACATGTAAGCATGCTAAATCTAAATTAATGCCACATGGTTTGTATACTCCTTTGCCTGTACCTAGCGAACCTTGGGTTGATATATCGATGGATTTTGTGTTAGGGTTGCCAAGGACAAAGAGGGGTAGAGATTCAATCTTTGTTGTAGTTGATAGATTTAGTAAAATGGCTCATTTCGTTGCATGTCATAAAACCGATGATGCTACAAACATTGCAGATTTATTTTTCAGAGACATAGTGCGACTCCATGGTATACCTAGGAGTATTGTATCTGATAGAGATGTTAAGTTCCTTAGCCATTTTTGGAAGGTTTTGTGGGCTAAACTAGGCACCAAACTATTGTATTCTACCACATGTCACCCACAGACTGATGGACAAACGGAGGTAGTTAATAGGACTTTATCTCAATTATTGCGCACTATAGTTGGTAAGAATTTGAAGAGTTGGGAAGATTGTTTGCCATTTATTGAGTTTGCATATAATCGTAGCATTCATTCTTCTACATCATTTTCACCTTTTGAGATTGTTTATGGTTTTCAGCCACTAACTCCATTGGATTTGTTACCATTACCTATTGATGAGCATACAGGGTTAGATGGCAAAAGGAAGGCTGATTTGGTGAAGCATATCCATGAGAAGGTAAAAGAGCACATTCAACGAAAGAACGAGCAATACGCTTCTCATGCAAATAAGGGAAGAAAACGTGTAGTCTTTCAACCTGGTGATTGGGTTTGGGTACACATGCGTAAAGAGAGATTTCCCGAACAGCGTAAATCTAAGCTACAATCGAGAGGAGATGGACCTTTTCAAGTCTTGGAAAGGATCAATGACAATGCATATAAGCTGGATTTGCAAGGTAAGTACAACGTCTCTGCTACTTTTAATGTTTCTGACTTAACTCATTTTGATGCAGGTTCAGATTCGAGGTCGAATCCTTTTCAACAAGGAGGGAATGACATGAGTCCAACCACACCAGAGACATTACAGCATGCAGCTAACAACTTGGAAGAACCCATGCAGTTTCCAACAGGTCCAATCACTCGCCAAAGAGCAAAGAAGATCAGAGAGGCCTTTGCGGGACTAGCTCAGAGCTATGTGACCAGTTGCAGCAACCGAGTCAAGTGCACACCAGAGACATATATGGGCATAACCAGAGAGGTCCCCAAGCTATTTCATTTGACCCAGATCAGCTCAGACTGAAGCATAGCAGAGTAGCTTCAGCACCAGCATCCTTTTGACCCGATTTCACCCATTTTGGGACCATGTTGAATTCGGCCAAATGGGGGCATTTTTGTCATTTGTGCTCGACATTTTGACTTTATTTATGATGTAATTAGCATGGTTGACTATGCCATTAGGCTTAATTATGCTTAGAACCTTGCTTATTGAGTAAGCACGTCAATTTACTATTTGATGTAAGCACCTCAAATTAGCTTAAGTTAGATTAGTTTCTAATCATTGTTTTAAGCTACTTTAGGTGGGAAAAGACTTTTGGGGACGTGCTTGAGTGAATGGTTTGGGTAGTTTTCAGGTCTTTTGGTAATTTCACTTTAGGGACATTTTTGTCCATTCACACCTTTAGGGTTTCTCTTTGTAACCTATTTAAACTTTGTTTTCTTCTTCTTTGGAATAACATTCACGACATTTTCATCAAACTTTGAAGCTTTTAAGCTTTGGCTATGGCTAAATTTCTTGTAAGGGAGGGATTCCCCTTTTCAAGTTCAAATTGACTTATCTAAGCTTGGCAACTTAGTGGCGTCTCCATTGCTAGCAAAATACAATCTGATTTCATGCTTGTGGTTATCATGGACGTGAGTTTCATGGTGGTTAGGGGCTGATCTTGGTTGGGTTTTGTTCCTACAAAATCAGTATTCAAAGTTCTTGGGGTTTTGAGAAAGATGTTTGGGGTTTGCTTGGTTTCCAACCCAAGTGAGTTCTTGTCACTTGGCACCAGGTTCAGCCTCCATCTCGTCGATCATTAGGAACCTATTTCCCATTCCATGTAGAAGTAGTCTGAGTACCAAATCTGGATGTAGACTTCTTCTTGAGTTGCCTTTCTACCTTGACAGCCATGTGAAGCATATCCTCCAAATCAACATAATGATGCAACTCCACCATGTTGGCAATCTGACAAGAACTCACTTGGGTTGGAAACCAAGCAAACCCCCAAGCATCTTTCTCAAAACCCCAAGAACTTTGAATACTGATTTTGTAGGAACAAAACCCAACCAAGATCAGCCCCTAACCACCATGAAACTCACGTCCATGATAACCACAAGCATGAAATCAGATTGTTTTTGCTAGCAATGGAGACGCCACTAAGTTGCCAAGCTTAGATAAGTCAATTTGAACTTGAAAAGGGGAATCCCTCCCTCAACAAGGTTTTGGCCATAGCCATGGAAAGCTCAAGCTTTTCTTTCTTTCAAAATTCTGTATATTACGTTGGTTATGCAAAAAACAAAGAAGAGTCATATAATAAGGGTTACAAAAGAGTAAAAAGGCTAAAATGACCCTAGAGCTAAAATTACCAAAAGCCCTAAGTTAAGCACCTCAAACACGACCATTAAGGTCCTTTTGCACCTAAATAAAGTTAAAACAAAGATTAGAAGCTAATCTCACTTAAGCTAATTAAGGTGCTTACATGCTATAGTAAATTGACGTGCTTCCGGCTAAGTAGAGATCTAAGCATAATTAAGCCTAATGGCATAGTAAAAACATGCTAATTACATCATAAATAAAGTCAAAATGTCGAGCAAAAATGACAAAAATGCCCCCATTTGGCCGAATTCAACATAGTCCTAAAATGGGTGATCGGGTCAAAAGGGTGCTGGTGCTGAAGCTGCTCTGCTATGCTTCAGTTGAGCTGATCTGGGTTAAATGAAATAGCTTGGGGACCTCTCTGGTTATTCCCATATGTGTCTCTGGTGTGCACTTGACTTGGTTGCTGCAACTGGTCACATAGCTCTGAGCTAGTCCCGCAAAGGCCCTCTGATCTTCTTTGCTCTTTGGCGTGTGATTGGACCTGTTGGCAACTGCATGGGTTCCTCCAAGTTATAGCTGCATCCTGTAATGTCTCTGGTGTGGTTGGAATCATGTCATTCCCTCCTTGTTGAAAGGATTCGACCTCGAATCTGAACCTGCATCAAAATGTGTTAAGTCATAAACATTAAAAGTAGCAGATACGTTGTACTTACCTGCAAATCCAGCTTATATGAATTGTCATTGATCCTTTCCAAGACTTGAAAAGGTCCATCTCCTCTCGATTGTAGCTTGGATCTTTTCCTCTTGCATATAAAGCCACACCCAATTGCCGGGGTAAAACACAATGCGTTGGATACCTATTATTCTCACCAACTCTGCCTTTCCCTTATCATTCATACTCCCAAGCTTAATAAGAATCAAAGATAATAAATCCATAGGAGTTAAAGAATTAGAATCATAATCAATCTCATAAGGCAAGTAAAAACTAGAAGGATGAATGCATCTATAATATGCAAACTCTTGCCCCGCTATTGCATCTGTGATCTTCTTAGCTCTTTGGCGTGTGATTGGGCCTGTTGGCAATTGCAAAGGCTCTAATGTTCCTTGGGTGACTGTATTCATGTCAAATGTTGTCCCTTGGATCATGTCATTCTCCCTCTCTTGAAATGGATTCATCATCGAACCTGAACCCGGATCATAGATAGTTATGATAAAATCAATTGGACGATGATATTGAAATATAAAAGAATCATACTTGACCACTTGTACCTGCGATGAAAAAGCATAAACAATAGAGAAAATGTTATGGAAAAACTTCACTACCACATATTCTTTCTTTTCACCAGCTCTCACAACTTCATCATCACTCATGGCCACTATCTCAACCATACTTGCAAAGACCTCCTCACACACCTGCTCAGCTTCACTATGTTTTTCAACCTCAAAGCACACTACCTCACAAGTGTTTACTCCCTCAATGCTCACGGTCTCACAAGCATTTTCACTCACCATGTCACTTATAACACAATTCACAACATTCAAGGCCTCACAAGTGTTTTCATTCGCTATGCACTCAACATCACAAGTGCTTCTCACTTCATTACACACAACTTTAATAGTTTTTGGTTGTTGAGTACTCTCTTCATTCACTGCATATTTAGTTACCTTCCAAGTATTTTTCCATTTCTCATAAGATCTTCTATAATCACTCATAATATCTTGGATATCACTTTTGAAAGTATCCAAAACCTTGATCTTATCATCAATAGTTAAACTTGGACCTGCCATCTCAACACTAAACAAACAGATCAGAAATAATAAAATGCAAAATAAATATGTAAATCCTCACAATCTCACGTGTTTACACTCGAATGATATCACTCCACTCGTGTTTGCACTCTATTGGATTTTACCCGATATTGTGCTCACAATCACTGCCTTTTACCACTCTTGAGTTCTTCCTCAATTCAATTACAAATCAACTCAATTCCCAGAATGGTCAACTAAGGTGTAGTCCACAAGCTAGCAGAAACACAAAGAACCAATAATGTATATAGTGCAGGTGGAATAATGCGAATAAGAATAGTAATCCCGAAGACTCAATCAAAGAGACTTAAGCTAGAGTGCACGGAATAAGAAAAAAAGACGAGTTAGCTAAATGCGCAAACAAACAAGCAAGCACTCAATGTGACAATTAGCCAATCTTGTGATCACTCGCTATTGTTTTTGTCTCACTCTTTTCTTTTCTTTTCTTTTTTTCCTTTTTTTTTAACTCTTTTTTTTCACTCTTTTCTTTTGTCTCTCACACTCAAAGTGTATACAAAGCCAATGAAATACAATATGCAAATAACAAGATTACCACATTCGGTAATTTTCAAGTTATATATCCTTAGCACTTGCAATACATGTAAATACAACTCAAATGGCAATGTAACTCATATAATCAATTCGGCAATGTGGTAATGTCTACCTTTCAACTTGCAAATGAGTATAAATGATCTAGTTACAATGTAACTAACTCAATTTCCAATTCAGCCAAGTCAAATTACAAGCTAAGTAAATAGTTTTTGTAAGCAACTAGGTGATGCAGCTACTTGCCTCTTCAAGCACCTTAAAAACAAATGATTACACACAAGTTCCCATGTCAAGCTAATGATGAATTTATTGCCTCTTCACTTATAATAACAATATTTCAAGAGGTGGCAAGTGATACTTGCTTGGATACACACGAATTTAGTGCAAATTTGTTGCACTCAACCTTGCTTCACTTGATTCTTCAACATTAACAACACAAATCAGCAAGATAACAATGATACAACTCACTCCAATCACCAAATTTGGTGCATTCAGATTTGTTTCATCAATTACACATTCACATTCATCAATAATGCACTCAATCTTTCTTCTTTTCACTCAAACTCACAAGATTGTGCTAACTTCACAAGAATGCAAACAAGTAAGCTCACGTAAATGCCAAGATGAATGATGTCAATTCTGATTTTTGCAAAGTTGATATGAATAATACCTATGGAAACAACTCTAATTGCATAGTATTCAACAATAGCAAGACAAGATATATCAATAATCTCACTAGGTCGAATCTGATCTGATTCTTTTTTTTTTGATTTTTGAAACTAATAACTTAATAACAATGTTAACACGTCCTAGTAACATAAAATTAACAACTAAACACTTGATTGAAGCAAAGAAAACAAAAGCCCCAATTTTGACCTAAGTAGCCAAAGCTTAACTCAAAGAAATACTCAAAATTAGCACAAACTACTAAAGGACAGATTGTTATTCATGCAACAAGGATCACAAATCTGCAAGAAACAACAAAGAACACACAAGAACACACAATGGCCGAAACTTGAGGACAAATTCCTTAATGGCCGAAATCAACAACGACAACAAAAACAAAGATGAATACAAGATTAAACAACACACAAGGATAGGAAATCAGACCTCAGAACCCTAAGCTCATGATACCAAATGACAAGAACTCACTTGGGTTGGAAACCAAGCAAACCCCCAAGCATCTTTCTCAAAACCCCAAGAACTTTGAATACTGATTTTGTAGGAACAAAACCCAACCAAGATCAGCCCCTAACCACCATGAAACTCACGTCCATGATAACCACAAGCATGAAATCAGATTGTATTTTGCTAGCAATGGAGACGCCACTAAGTTGCCAAGCTTAGATAAGTCAATTTGAACTTGAAAAGGGGAATCCCTCCCTCAACAAGGTTTTGGCCATAGCCATGGAAAGCTCAAGCTTTTCTTTCTTTCAAAATTCTGTATATTACGTTGGTTATGCAAAAATACAAAGAAGAGTCATATAATAAGGGTTACAAAAGAGTAAAAAGGCCAAAATGACCCTAGAGCTAAAATTACCAAAAGCCCTAAGTCAAGAACCTCAAACACGACCATTAAGGTCCTTTTGCACCTAAATAAAGTTAAAACAAAGATTAGAAGCTAATCTCACTTAAGCTAATTAAGGTGCTTACATGCTATAGTAAATTGACGTGCTTCCGGCTAAGTAGAGATCTAAGCATAATTAAGCCTAATGGCATAGTAAAACATGCTAATTACATCATAAATAAAGTCAAAATGTCGAGCACAAATGACAAAAATTCCCCCATTTGGCCGAATTCAACATAGTCCCAAAATGGGTGAAATCGGGTCAAAAGGGTGCTGGTGCTGAAGCTGCTCTGCTATGCTTCAGTTTGAGCTGATCTGGGTTAAATGAAATAGCTTGGGGACCTCTTTGGTTATTCCCATATGTGTCTCTGGTGTGCACTTGACTTGGTTGCTGCAACTGGTCACATAGCTCTGAGCTAGTCCCGCAAAGGCCTCTCTGATCTTCTTTGCTCTTTGGCGTGTGATTGGACCTGTTGGCAACTGCATGGGTTCCTCCAAGTTATTAGCTGCATCCTGTAATGTCTCTGGTGTGGTTGGAATCATGTCACAATCTCTCTGTTCAAGCATCCTAAAAACCGTGCCATAGTAGCCTCTGCATCCTCCACTACATTCGCCCTGATCATGGCAACCTCCATCTCAGTATATTAATCTTCTACACTCTTGGTCCCCTGATACAAATGTTGTAGTTTCTGATACAATTCTCGGTAGTAATGGCTGGGTATAAATCATTTCCTCATGAGACCTCGAAGTTCTTCCCATGTCTGAATTGGCCTCTCATAATTCCTCATTCGGTTGGTGACAATCTGATCCCACCAAATCATAGCATAATCTGTGAATTCCATGACTGCTAGATTGATCTTCTTCTCATCTGAGTAATGGTGACAATTGAAAATCAATTCTATTTTCTTCTCCCACTCTAAATATGCTTTTGGATCATTCTTGCCTCATAAGTTTGGTATTTTGATCTTGATGCTACTCAAATCACCATCAACATCACCATGTCTACCGTAACCCCTCCTGTCATAATCCTCATGCCTGTCATCAAATGCACCTCTACCATCAAACCGACTATCCCTCCTATCATTCCTCCTATCAAACCTCCTATTAGGCCTCATATTAGGCCCTGGCTGAAATCTCTCCTCCACATCATTAAGATCATCAGAATCATCAAACTCTTTTTTAGCTTCTTCTTCATCTGGTGGTACCCGTCATGGTGCCACATTCTGAGGTGGTGGTATATGTCGAGGTGGTTGTCTGGGAACACTGCCTGTTCGATTACTCTCTACTTCCCTAGACAACTTATCAAAAGCAGTATTCATGTTTTCCATCATATCCATGAATTTCCTTTCTAAAGCCTCAAGTTTCTCATTCACTGTCAAACTAGTACCTGCCATCTCAAAGCTTCAACAAACAGATTAGAATTAACAATATGTGAAAATAATTAGATATCCTCACAACCTCACAATCTCACAAGCTCACGTGTTTACACTCAAATATGTATCACTCCACTCGTGTTTACACTCAATATGTATCACTTCACTCGTGTTTACACTCAATATGATGTGAATATGACTTACCCAAAGTTCACAACAATGTGTAATCTTCAAGCTAACATAAACAACAAGAACCAATAAAGTATATAGGGTAGGTGGAATAATGCGAATAAGAATAGTAATCACGAAGACTCAATCAAAGAAACTTAAGCTAAAGAGCACGGAATAAGAAAAAAAATGAGTTAGCGAAATGCGCAAACAAACAAGCAAGCACTCAATGTGACACTTAGCCAATCTTGTAATCACTCTCTACTGTTTTGTCTCACTTACTCTTTTTTTTTTTCCTTTTTTTCTTTTACTCTGTTCTCTTTTCACTCATTTCTTTTGCCTCTCACACTCACAAGTGTATACAAAGTAAATGAAATACAATGCAAATATCAATATTTCAAGAGGTAGCAAGTAAAATTTGCTTGGATATACACGAAATTAGTGCAAATTTGGTGCACTCAACCTAACTTCACTTGATTCTTCAACATTAACAACACAAATCAGCAAAGGTACACTATGTATAACTCACGACAATTATCAACTTCATGCATTTCAATTTGTTTCACCATTCATTCACTCACTTTCATCACCAATGCACTCAAACACTCTTTCTTTTCACTCAAACTCACAAGATTGCACTAAGATCACAGGAATGCAAATAAGCAAGTTCACGCAAATGCCAAGATGAATGATGTCAATTCTGATTTTTGCAAAGTTGATATGAATAATACCTATGGAAACAACAAGATCCAACAAAAACTAAGAATCAAGATGAACATGTATCTTGATGACCAACAAACACAATAAAGACTAAATCAAAAAAACACAAAGTAAAGATAGAAAAATCAGACCTTGGAACCCTAAGATCTGATACCAAATGACCCGGAACTCACTTGGAGAATTAGGCCAAGCAAACCCCTCGCAACAGACAGAACCCTAAGAACCGCGGATTTGATTTTGTAGGAACAAAACCCTTCCAAGGCCACAAAGAAGACCCACAAAGAACTTGTCTTAGAGAACCCTTAAGATGATTCCTTGAAGTGTTCTGCTAGCACGGAGACGCCACTAAGGTTGCCACGCCTTAGATAAGTCGATTGCATGAGATAAGGGGCCCTTAAGTAGAGTTTAAGTATCTTTAGGAACCCTAAAATGCTCTCAACTTTCCTTTCCCCTCGCGGCAATTCCCGTCTTTTTTCGTCGTGAGCCTTTTTCTCTTTTGGTCTTCTACCAATCGATAACCTTGCAACCCCCCTCTTTTAATTCCTTTCGTTCTTTTGTCTCGGTAGTTGTTCTCTTTCTCCCGGTGTCTCCATTTTCCCTTCTCGGCCCTTCTTTCCTCCTATGTCGTCGGCCGGTTTTCCTTTGGTGGTGCCACGTCTGCCCGGCGGTGGCCGCGCGGCTGTGAGGAATGTTTCTCAGGGCCCGTCTTCTGCTCCTCTGACCTCTGTTGCCCCTCTTCCTTTGGATTCTAGCCATGGGCTTTTGGATCCTTCGATCTCTCGTCCTGTGGAAGCTAGCCTTGGGCTTTTGGAATCTGCTATCTCTCACCATGTCCTGCCCTTGGATTGTTCGCCGGTCACTTCGACTTTGCCGGGTTTGCTTCAATCTATTTCTAGTCTTGCCGATTGCGTCAATTCGGTCCTTGGTAGTTCGCATCAGGTGAGTTTGGGTGAGACCGTTCCTGGGTTTGCTTGTAATCGTAATGGGTCTCCCTTTGCTTATAAGAATGGTTCTAGTAGAGGTGGCCAGTCTGGCTCTGTGATTGTTTCGGTTGATAAGTTTGGTGTGGCTGAAGGTAGTCAAGGGCTTGGTCTACAACCAGTAGGTGGGTCTGGTAGTGTAGGGACTGGTCAGCCTGTTGATGTTGTTGTTTTGGCGCCCTCGGTTGGAGCTTGTGTGACTGACTCTGGTGCTGTGAGTGGTCTCCTATGTTGTTCTGTTCAAGGGAGTGCAGTTGATGGTGCTTTAGGCAGAGCTGGTGGCTCGTTTAATGTGGTTTCAATGCCTGTTTCTTCGGCCTATTCTGTTGCTTTGAGTAATCCTGTTTCTCCAGTGGGACAGAGTGTTGGCCCGTTACGTGAATCTGGTCAGGTTGCTACTACTGTTGCAGGTGAGGCTACTGCTGTTTCAGTCTTGACTGTGAATGAGGCTGGTGATGCCGTGAAGGCTAGGGCTAGTAACACTTTTGGTGATTCTGTTCTGCCTTCCGGGTTTGTTTCTGATTTCGTTTCACCGGGTATGAAATTGAGTGATTCTGTTGGTGGTGCTAGTGCCTTTGGGGTTGTTAAGGTAGATGGTTTGGGTCATACTATTTCCTCTCCTGTAGTAGCTTTGGGGGCTAATCCTAAGAGTTATGCTAGTGCGCTGAATGGACCTAAAGGAGGAGATCCTCTTGACTCGGCTTGTTTTTCTACCGCTCTGCACTATGTTCAACCAAATATTATTGATGGCAAGGTTATAGTGTGCCCTCCTGCTGAGGTTATTGAAGAGGGTAGTGGGTATTGGCGGAGTACTTTGGTTGGTTATTTTGTGGGTAAAAGACTTCCTTTTCAAACTGTCAACTCTATTGCGCTCAAATTATGGGGGAGGCTTGGTTTGCTAGAGGTTCTTACATCCGATAATGGCTTCTTTTTGTTTAGATTTGATAGCCTTAAAGGAGCTAGTGCAGTGTTGGACGAAGCCCCTTGGCATATGGCTAATAGACTGTTGGTTCTCAAACTTTGGCAACCTGGTTTATCTTTGACTAAGGATGACCAATGTAAGGTTCCTGTTTGGGTTAGACTCTTTCACCTGCCCATTGACTTATGGACGGCTAAAGGGATTAGTTATGTGGCAAGTGCTGTTGGAAGACCTCTCAATGCTGACCACATTACCCTATCCAGGAAACGGCTTAGTTTCGCTCAAGTCTGTGTTGAGATTGATGCTCGGAACCCCCTTGTCGAGGAGATTGTCTTCCAGTATCCTGATGGTACTAGGGCACCTATTAGGGTTGAGTTTGAATGGGTTCCTGTGAAATGTACTACTTGTGAAGTTTTTGGCCATTCGGTGAGTTCCTGTCCAGATAAGGCCCCTTATAAGGAGGTTAGTACACCTTCTCAGTCCTGGATTCCCAAGCCATCTATTTCTTCTACGGATACAGTTGTTACGGCTGACACTACTGAGATAAAGGAGGGTGTCTGGATTCTGGTCTCTAAGAAGAAGAAAGGTAAGGGAGCGACTGTGACTACTCCTATTAGCTCGAGCAGTGATGTGATTCAGAGTGTTCCCACTGATAGGGTTATTGTTATGGGTGAGTGCTCTTCCAATAGGTTGGAATCGGCTCTAGTAACTCCTCCTACGTCCGTGGTTCCATCTGAGGCAGTTATTTCGGAGGCAGAGGATAAGGAGGAAGGAGAATATTCCCTTGCTTCTTCACCTCCTGTCAAGGATCTTCCCAAGTCTGTTTTAGCTGAGTCTCCGCCTTCTGGAACTTATGTTTCGCCCACTCCCAATGATAACAGTTTGGCCAATAAGGTCATTGATTCTCAGGAGATCAGGAAATTGGTTTATGGCAACAAATCTAGAAAGGGTTCTGGTGGTAAGAGGAGTCAGAAACGGCAGTCCCCGAGAGGGGGTCGACGACATTGATTTGTTTGGGTTTGGCTCTACTCTTCTCTGTTTTAATGATTTTTGGTTGTTGGAACATTCGGGGTCTCAATGACCCAATAAAACAAGCTGAAGTTAGGAGGTTTCTTCGTGATGAGAAGCTTTCTTTGTGTGGTTTAGTTGAAACCAAGGTAAAGGAGGTTAATTTTGTGAATGTTTCTCGTGCGATTAATCCTTCATGGAAGTTTTTTTGCCATTCTGATATTCTTCTGTTTGGCCGTATTTGGGTTTGTTGGAACCATAGCATTATTCGTTCTTCTTCTCAAGTTATTCATTGTAGTGTTTCTCATATTTCTGGGTTATGGACTTGTGTGGTTTCGGTGGTTTATGGAGAGTGTGACTACGAGAAGCGTCGGGAGCTTTGGGCTGACTTGATTTCTAGTGGTAGTGTTTTTGATGATTCTCCGTGGCTTGTTTTGGGAGACTTCAATGTTATTCGCTCTCCGATTGAGCATTATGGTAGTTCTGTGGCATGGCCGGCTTGGAAAGATGATTTGGGCTGCTGTTTGGGTTAGGCTGGTTTGGATGATCTTCAGTTCTCTGGTTGTCAGTTTACTTGGTTTAATAAGCAGATTCAGTCTTCTATTTGGCGTAAGTTGGACCGTGTTCTCACTAATTCATCTTGGGAGTGTCTCTTCCCGGGTTCTGCTGCCCGTTTTCTTCCCCCTCGGATTTCGGATCATTCTCCTATGGTGGTTAAACTTGCCGAGCTCCCAAAGAGGAAATTTCCCTTCAAATTCTTTGACTTTTGGGCTGATCATCCCGATTTTCTTTCAGTTGTGGCCAGGGCTTGGGACATTAGTGTTCATGGTACTCCGATGTTCCGTTTATGTTGTAAGCTGAAGAGTGTTAAGGTGGCCTTAAAGAAATTTAATGTTGAGCATTTCTCTAAGATCCCGAGTAAGGTTTTGGAGATTAGGAGGGAGTTGGATAGAGTGCAGCGGGCTTTACAGGAGTGCCCCAGTGACTCTGCTCTGTTAGCTGAAGAAGCTAGTCTTTCGTTACGGTATGGTGTCATGAGTCGAGCTGAGGAAGGCTTCAATAGACAGAAGTCTCGTTTTCAATGGCTTAACCTTGGGGATCAGAAAACTAAATTCTTCTTTACAGCTATGAAGAGCTTTCATGGCCGTAGCAAGATTACTTCTATCATTAAGGAGGATGGGATCCGTGTGCAGGATGAGGCTTTGGTTAAAGATGAGATAGTTTCTTTTTTTGAGTCCCTTTTGGGCCCCCAGCATTGTCAGCAGGATATTGATATGGTTGCCCTTAGATCTGCTATTACTAGGCATGTGACAGCTGAGCAGAGTGAGATTCTTTCCCGGGAGGTTTCAGATGAGGAGATTAAGGCTGTCTTGTTCGCGCTGAAGGACAATAAAGCTCCAGGCCCAGATGGTTTTAACTCGGGTTTCTTTAAGAAGTCTTGGAGTGTTGTGGGGAATGATGTCATTTGTGCTATTCACTCTTTCTTTTCCTCTGGGCGTCTCTTGAGGCAGGTTAATGCTACTTCTATTGCTATGATTCCTAAGATTCCCAACCCTTCCATGGTTAAGGATTATCGGCCTATTTCTTGTTGCAACACTATTTACAAGTGTATTGCTAAGCTTATTGCGAATAGGATCAAGGTTATCCTTCATTCAGTGATTAGTCATAATCAATCTGCTTTTGTTTCGGGTAGACGTATCAGCGATAACATTCTCTTGTGTCAGGAGTTGGTTCAGAATTATCATCGGACTGGTGGTTCCCCGAGATGTGCTCTTAAGATTGATTTGATGAAAGCTTATGACACTGTTCGTTGGGACTTTTTGGTTGAGGTTTTGCGAACTATTGGTTTTCCTGAGAGGATGGTGGGTTGGATTCAGGAGTGTATGACTTCTACTAGGTTTTCTGTGTCTATTAATGGGGAGTTGCATGGTTTTTTTTTCTGGGGGTCGCGGGTTGCGACAAGGTGATCCTTTGTCTCCTTATCTCTTTGTTTTGGCTATGGAAGTTCTGTCAGGCTTACTTCATAATATGGCTCTTAATCAGGAGTTCAAATTCCATGGGCGGTGTTCTAAGAACCGTCTCACTCATCTTTGCTTTGCGGATGACCTTATGATTTTTTGTAAAGCGGATGTCTCCTCGGTTTCCTTGATCAATGATTGTCTCGGGCAGTTCAGTGGTTTTTCAGGTTTAATCCCGAATCCAACTAAAAGTCATTTCTTCTCCTCTGGCATCTCTTCTTCTCTTCAGGGCCAGCTGCATCATGTTCTGGGCTTCCAAGAAGGGATTCTTCATGTGAGGTACCTGGGAGTCCCTTTGATTTCTACTAAACTCCGGGCCTCAGATTGTGCTTCTCTTGTGGACCGTATTGTTATGCGTGCTAAGAGTTGGAGTATTAAGTTTCTCTCTTATGCGGGGCGGCTTCAGCTCATTAAGTCTGTTTTGTTCTCCATTCAAGTTTATTGGTCTTCTTTATTTATTCTTCCTAAGTCTGTTATTAGGAAGGTGGAGACGATTCTTCGTTCTTTCCTTTGGAAGGGTATTGAGCTCTCTTCTTCTGGAGCGAGAGTGGCTTGGAGTAGAGTTTGTTTACCTCTAAAGGAGGGGGGGTTGGGGATTAAGAGATTGGAAACTTGGAATAGAGCGGCTATTGTTAAGCACATTTGGTTTCTTTGTTCTGGCAAGATTTCGTCTTGGTCGAATTGGGTTCAGTCTTATTTGTTGAGGGGGAGAAGTTTTTGGGAGGTGCCTTGTCCTACAGATTGTTCTTGGAGTTGGCGTAAGATTTTGGAACTTCGTTCTTGGTCCCGGCGGCGGATGAGAGTTAGGATTGGGAATGGTGTGAAGACTTTATTGTGGTTTGATTTTTGGCATCCTATGGGTCCGATTGTGGATTCGTTGGGTATGCGAGTGATTTATGACTCTGGCTTGGATAAGATGGCTACAGTTGCTTCCATTATTTCTTATTCTTCTTGGCGATGGCCCCCTTCTAGGTCTGCCGCCCTTGTTGATTTGGCTCGGACCCATATTCCGAATCCTTCTAGTATGAAGGAGCATGAGTTGGTTTGGGAGGATGATAGTAGAGGGAGATTTTCAGTGGATAGTGCCTGGAATGCTATACGGGCAAGGGAAACCTTGGTACATTGGTCCCGAGTTGTTTGGTTCCGTAAGGCCATTCCCCGCCATTCCTTTTTGCTTTGGATGTCTATTCAGGGAGGCCTTTGTACTCAGGATAGTTTGATGAGGTTCGGTATCTCTACTTGCTCGCGATGTGTTCTCTGTGGTTGTTCAAGTGAGGATATTGATCATCTTTTCTTCCAGTGCTCTTTCTCTTCTAAGGTCTGGTCGACTGTGCTGGCTATGTGTGGGTTAGATTGGAGTTGCCGAGATTGGCCTCAGACTGTTGAGTGGATGTGTCAGTTTTCCGACGCCTCTTTACGTCATCTTCTTGTTCGGCTGTCTTTTGCCGCGTCAGTTTACCATTTATGGAGGGAGAGGAATGCCCGCACTCATGATGCGCATCTTCGACCTGTTTCTGTCCTGCTTAGTGATATTATTTTTGATGTTCGGAATCGTGCTGGCTTTTTACGGAAGGTGAATCCATCTTATGACATAAATGGTTTCACCTATCTTGGCACTTGCCCGATGACATTTTCTGTTGATCTTTTTTGCTTGTAGCCTTTCGGCTTTTCTTCTAGGTGGGCTTGTCCTCTCTAGTTGTCTGGGGTATGCCCTTTTGCGCTTGTATAGTTTTCTTTGGTTAATATACTTACTTTATCCAAAAAAAAAAGGGGCCCTTAAGCAATTTAGGCAATAGCCAAGACTTCAAAATGAAGATGAAATTCGAAATTTGGTGATTAGCTTCTCATTAAGATGAAATGAGTTTAAATAGTACAATGAAATAAACCCTAATGGGTGCAAAATGACCAAAACACCCTAAGTTGCTAACTAATGGCTATTAAATGGCTATGCCCTTAATAGACATTTAATAACAAACATAAAGTCAAAAGAAATAAAGACTTAATCAATAACAAACAAAGACTTAATAAATAACTTTGCCAAAAAAGTCTAAAGTAGGTGAGAAGACTTTATTGTGGTTTGATTTTTGGCATCCTATGGGTCCGATTGTGGATTCGTTGGGTGAGAGAGTGATTTATGACTCTGGCTTGGATAGGATGGCTACAGTTGCTGCCATTATTTCTGATTCTTCTTGGCGGTGGCCCCCATCTAGGTCTGCCGTCCTTGTTGATCTGGCTCGGGCCCTTCTTCCGAATCCTTCTAGCTTGAGGGAGGATGAGCTGGTTTGGGTGGATGATATTAGAGGGAGATTTTCTGTGGATAATGCCTGAAATGCTATGCGGTCTAGGGGAACCTTGGTGCATTAGTTTCGAGTTGTTTGGTTCTGGAAGGCCATTCCCCACCATTCCTTTTTGCTTTGGATGTCTATTCAGGGAGGCCTTTGTACTCATGATAGTTTGATGAGGTTTGGTATCTCTGCTTGCTCGCGATGTATTCTCTGTGGTTGTTCTAGTGAGGATATTGATCATCTTTTCTTCCAGTGCTCCTTCTCTTCTAAGGTCTGGTCGACTGTGCTGGCTATGTGTGGGTTAGATTGGAGTTGCTGAGATTGGCCTCAGACTGTTGAGTGGATGTGTCAGTTTTCTGACGCCTCTATACGCCATCTTCTTGTTCGGCTATCTTTTGCCGCGTCAGTTTACCATTTATGGAGGGAGAGGAATGCCCGCACTCATGATGCGCCTCTTCGGCCTGTTTCTGTCCTACTTAGTGATATTGTTTTTGTTGTTCGGAATCGTGCTGGCTTTTTACGGAAGGTGAATCCATCTTATGACAATAAATGGCTTCACCTATCCTGGCACTTGCCCGATGACATTTTCTGTTGATCTTCTTTTGCTTGTAGCCTTTCGGCTTTTCTTCTAGGAGGGCCTGTCCTCTCTAGTAGTCTGGGGTATGCCCCTTTGCTCTTGTATAGTTTTATTTTGGTTATACACTTACTTTATCCAAAAAAAAAAGTCTAAAGTAAAAACACAAAATCATAAAAGTCAACAAATGTGGAAAACTTTTCCAAATTTGTCTAAAGTTGTTTCCTTGCACCAAAAGTCCTCCAAAATCATAAAAGTCAACAAATGTTGAGTTGTTGGATTCATGTCATTTGTTCCTTGAGTTGTTGGATTCATGTCAGCTTCAGTTAGTGGTGCTACAATACTACTGAAGTCTTTAACAAATCTACAGTAGAAGCTTGCTAATCCATGGAAGCTTCTGACTTCTGTCACTGTTGTTGGTGTTGGCCAATCCTGAATTGCCTTCACCTTTTCCAAATCTACCTCGATGCCATCTGCACTCATAACAAATCCAAGGAAAACAATTTTATCCATACAAAAAGTGCACTTATCAAAGTTAGCATACAGTTTTTCCTGCCTTAACACATCAAGAACATGCTTCAAATGCATAACATTCTCATGCTGAAGAGTGTTAAGTTGGCCTTGAAGAAGTTTAATGTTGAGCATTTCTCTAAGATTTCGTGTCGAGTTTTGGAGATTAGGAAGGAGTTGGATAGAGTGCAGTGTGCTTTACAGGACTACCCTAGTGACCCTGCTCTGCTAGCTGAAGAAGCTTGCCTTTCGTTACGGTATGGAGACATGAGTCTGGCTGAGGAAGGCTTCAATAGAAAGAAATCTCGTGTTCAGTGGCTTAACCTTGGGGATCAGAATTCTAAATTCTTCTTTACTGCTATGAAGAGTTTTCACGGTCGTAGCAAGATTACTTCTATCACTAAGGAGGATGGGACCCGTGTGGAGGAAGATGTTTTGGTTAGAGATGAGTTTGTTTCTTTTTTTGAGACCCTTTTAGGTCCCCAGTAAGGTCAGCAGGATTTTGATAGGGTGGCCCTTCAATCTGCCATTACTAGACATGTGACTGTTGAGCAGAGTGAGACTCTTTCTCGGGAGGTTTCAGATGAGGAGATTAAGGCTGTCCTTTTCGCGTTGAAGGACAATAAAGCTCCAGGCCCAGATGGGTTTAATTCGAGTTTCTTTAAGAAGTCTTGGAATATTGTTGGGAATGATGTTCTTTGTGCTATTCACTCTTTCTTTTCCTCTGGGCGTCTCTTGAGGCAGGTTGATGCTACTTCTATTGCTCTGATTCCTAAGATTCCTAACCCCTCCCAGGTTAAGGATTATAGGCCTATTTCTTGTTGCAATACTATTTACAAGTGTATTGCTAAGCTTATTGTGAATAGGATCAAGGTTATCCTTCCATCTGTGATCAGTCATAATCAATCTGCTTTTATTGCGGGAAGACGTATCAGCGACAATATTCTTTTATGTCAGGAATTGTTTCAGAATTATCATCGGACTGGCAGTTCCCCGGGCTTCAAGTTCCACTGGCGGTGTTCTAAGGACCGTCTTACTCATCTCTGCTTTGCGGATGACCTTATGATTTTTTGTAAAACAGATGCATCCTCGGTTTCCTTGATCAAGGATTGTCTCGGGTAGTTCAGTGGTTTATCAGGTTTAATCCCGAATCCAGCTAAAAGTCGTTTCTTCTCTTCTGGTATCTCTTCTACCCTTCAGGGCCAACTGCGTCATGTTTTAGGGTTCCAAGTAGGGATTCTTCCAGTGCGGTATTTAGGAGTCCCTTTGATCTCTACTAAACTCCGAGCCTCAAGTTGTGCTTCTCTTGTGGATCGTATTGTTATGCGTGCTAAGAGTTGGAGTAGTAAGTTTCTCTCTTATGCAGGGCGGCTTCAGCTCATTAAGTCTGTTTTGTTCTCCATTCAAGTTTATTGGTCTTCTTTATTTATTCTTCCTAAGTCTGTTATTAGGAAGGTGGAGACGATTCTTCGTTCTTTCCTTTGGAAGGGTATTGAGCTCTCTTCTTCTGGAGCGAGAGTGGCTTGGAGTAGAGTTTGTTTACCTCTAAAGGAGGGGGGGTTGGGGATTAAGAGATTGGAAACTTGGAATAGAGCGGCTATTGTTAAGCACATTTGGTTTCTTTGTTCTGGCAAGATTTCGTCTTGGTCGAATTGGGTTCAGTCTTATTTGTTGAGGGGGAGAAGTTTTTGGGAGGTGCCTTGTCCTACAGATTGTTCTTGGAGTTGGCGTAAGATTTTGGAACTTCGTTCTTGGTCCCGGCGGCGGATGAGAGTTAGGATTGGGAATGGTGTGAAGACTTTATTGTGGTTTGATTTTTGGCATCCTATGGGTCCGA
Organism: Zanthoxylum bungeanum; assembly: GCA_019454045.1. Classification (NCBI taxonomy): domain Eukaryota; kingdom Viridiplantae; phylum Streptophyta; class Magnoliopsida; order Sapindales; family Rutaceae; genus Zanthoxylum; species Zanthoxylum bungeanum. Next base: position 47,070 of record SKCR01021020.1, read on the forward strand.
TTGTGGATTCGTTGGGTATGCGAGTGATTTATGACTCTGGCTTGGATAGGATGGCTACAGTTGCTTCCATTATTTCTGATTCTACTTGGCGATGGTCCCCTTCTAGGTCTGCCGCCCTTGTTGATTTGGCTCGGACCCATATTCCGAATCCTTCTAGTATGAAGGAGCATGAGTTGGTTTGGGAGGATGATAGTAGAGGGAGATTTTCAGTGGATAGTGCCTGGAATGCTATACGGGCAAGGGAAACCTTGGTACATTGGTCCCGAGTTGTTTGGTTCCGTAAGGCCATTCCCCGCCATTCCTTTTTGCTTTGGATGTCTATTCAGGGAGGCCTTTGTACTCAGGATAGTTTGATGAGGTTCGGTATCTCTACTTGCTCGCGATGTGTTCTCTGTGGTTGTTCAAGTGAGGATATTGATCATCTTTTCTTCCAGTGCTCTTTCTCTTCTAAGGTCTGGTCGACTGTGCTGGCTATGTGTGGGTTAGATTGGAGTTGCCGAGATTGGCCTCAGACTGTTGAGTGGATGTGTCAGTTTTCCGACGCCTCTTTACGTCATCTTCTTGTTCGGCTGTCTTTTGCCGCGTCAGTTTACCATTTATGGAGGGAGAGGAATGCCCGCACTCATGATGCGCATCTTCGACCTGTTTCTGTCCTGCTTAGTGATATTATTTTTGATGTTCGGAATCGTGCTGGCTTTTTACGGAAGGTGAATCCATCTTATGACAATAAATGGTTTCACCTATCTTGGCACTTGCCCGATGACATTTTCTGTTGATCTTTTTTGCTTGTAGCCTTTCGGGCTTTTCTTCTAGGTGGGCTTGTCCTCTCTAGTTGTCTGGGGTATGCCCTTTTGCGCTTGTATAGTTTTCTTTGGTTAATATACTTACTTTATCCAAAAAAAAAAAGGGGCCCTTAAGCAATTTAGGCAATAGCCAAGACTTCAAAATGAAGATGAAATTCGAAATTTGGTGATTAGCTTCTCATTAAGATGAAATGAGTTTAAATAGTAAAATGAAAGAAACCCTAATGGGTGCAAAATGACCAAAACACCCTAAGTTGCTAACTAATGGCTATTAAATGGCTATGCCCTTAATAGACATTTAATAACAAACATAAAGTCAAAAGAAATAAAGACTTAATCAATAACAAACAAAGACTTAATAAATAACTTTGCCAAAAAAGTCTAAAGTAGGTGAGAAGACTTTATTGTGGTTTGATTTTTGGCATCCTATGGGTCCGATTGTGGATTCGTTGGGTGAGAGAGTGATTTATGACTCTGGCTTGGATAGGATGGCTACAGTTGCTGCCATTATTTCTGATTCTTCTTGGCGGTGGCCCCCATCTAGGTCTGCCGTCCTTGTTGATCTGGCTCGGGCCCTTCTTCCGAATCCTTCTAGCTTGAGGGAGGATGAGCTGGTTTGGGTGGATGATATTAGAGGGAGATTTTCTGTGGATAATGCCTAAAATGCTATGCGGTCTAGGGGCCCTTCTTCCGAATCCTTCTTCCGAATCCTTGAGGCAGGTTGATGCTACTTCTATTGCTCTGATTCCTAAGATTCCTAACCCCTCCCAGGTTAAGGATTATAGGCCTATTTCTTGTTGCAATACTATTTACAAGTGTATTGCTAAGCTTATTGTGAATAGGATCAAGGTTATCCTTCTATCTGTGATCAGTCATAATCAATCTGCTTTTGTTACGGGAAGGCGTATCAGCGACAATATTCTTTTATGTCAGGAATTGGTTCGGAATTATCACCGGACTGGTAGTTCCCCGGGTTTCAAGTTCCACTGGCGGTGTACTAAGGACCGTCATACTCATCTCTGCTTTGCAGGGAGAGGAATGCTCGCACTCATGATATGCCTTTTCGGCCTGTTTCTGCTCTTCTTTATGATATTGTTTTTGATGTTCGGAATCGTGCTAGCTTTTTACGTAAGGTGAAACCATCTTATGACAATAAATGGCTACACCTTTCCTGGCACTTTCCCGTTGACATCTTATGTTGATCTTTTGCTTGTAGCCTTTCGGCTTTTCTTCTAGGAGGGCTTGTCCTCTCTAGTTGCCTGGGGTATGCCCTTTTGATCTTTGTATATTTTTCTTGGGTCAAAATTGGGGCTTTTGTTTTCTTTGCTTGAATCAAGTGTTTAGTTGTTAATTGTAAGTTACTAGGACGTGTTAAACATTGTTATTAAGTTATTAGTTTCAAAAATCAAAAAAAAAAATGCATCAGGTCAGATTCGGCCAAGGAAGTACCATCACCACCCTTGCTTTGTTCTTGCCATATACATGTCACTTAGCTTGTTTTCAATAGGTATTGTTCATATCTACTTTGAGAAAATCAGATTGCACTTCATTACTCCTAGCATTGCTTGAACTAGCTTGTTTGCAATCTTTGTGAAGTTGTTGCAATCTTGTGAAGTGTGTGGAAAAAAGTTTGTTTGAGTGATTTGGTGAGGCATTTGAGTGAATGAGTGTTGAAACAAAATGAAATGCTTATGGATTGATGAGGCCGTGACTTACTCCTGAAGTTTACTTAAGCTTGTGTGTTGTTAACTTTGTGAGACAAGTCTGGTTGCTTTGTTACACATATTGCCGTGAGTAAGATGCTTGATGTGCTTATGTGAAGCATGAATTAACAAGTGTGCTTGCTGATTTGCGTGAGCTATCATTAGCTTGACATTGGATTTGTGTTGAAATCATTAGCATGACATTGAAAATGGAAGCACTCATGAGCTTGACATGGAAACTTGAGTAGCCATCATTGCATTTGAGAGGTGCTTGAAGAGGCAAGTTGCTGCATCACCAAGCTAGTTGGAAAAGTGTTTAGTTGGTTTGTAACTTACCATTGCCGAATTGACATGCTTACTTGACCTACTTGTAAGCTACTTACGTAAGCAGCTGAGTCACCTACTTGTTTTGAAAAAAAAAGTGAAAAAAAAAAAGAAAGAGAATTGGTTGCATTGTGCTTAGCTTGATTAGACCATTTGCAAGTTGATTGGATTGCTTTACATGAGTTACATTGATTTGATTTGGTTTGTATTGGTTTGAGCTTGAAAGACTATATTTGTGTTATTGCCGAATTGAAATCCTTTGTGCTTCATTGTGTTTCATTGGAGTGTAAACACTTGTGAGTGTGTGTGAGAAGAAAAGAAAGGTGAGCTCAAACACTATAGTGAGTGACCACAAGATTACTTCAGTGACACGTTGATTGCTTGTTTGTTTGCGCATTTAGCTAACTCGTCTTTTTTCTTATTCAGTGCACTCTAGCTTAAGTCTCTTTGATTGAGTCTTCGTGATTACTATTCTTATTCGCATTATTCCACCTGCACTATATACATTATTGGTTCTTTGTGTTTCTGCTAGCTTGTGGACTACACCTTAGTTGACCATTCTGGGAATTGAGTTGATTTGTAATTGAATTGAGGAAGAACTCAAGAGTGGTAAAAGGCAGTGATTGTGAGCACAGTATCGGGTAAAAGCCAATAGAGTGCAAACACGAGTGGAGTGATATCATTCGAGTGTAAACACATGAGATTGTGAGGATTTGCATATTTGTTTTGCTTTTTATTATTTATAATCTGTTTGTTTAGTGTTGAGATGGCAGGTCCAAGTTTAACTATTGATGATAAGATCGAGGTTTTGGATACTTTCAAAAGTGATATCCAAGATATTATGAGTGATTATAGAAAATCTTATGAGAAATGGAAAAAGACTTGGAAGGTGAATGAAGAGAGTACTCAACAACCAAAAGCTATTGAAGTTGTGTGTAATAAAGTGAGAAGAACTTGTGATGTTGAGTGCATAGCGAATGAAAACACTTGTGAGGCCTTGAATGTTGTGAATTGTGTTATAAGTGACATGGTGAGTGAAAATGCTTGTGAGACCGTGAGCATTGAGGGAGTAAACACTTGTGAGGTAGTGTGCTTTGAGGTTGAAAAACATAGTGAAGTTGACCAGGTGTGTGAGGAGGTCTTTGCAAGTATGGTTGAGATAGTGGCCATGAGTGATGATGAAGCTGTGAGAGCTGGTGAAAAGAAAGTAGATGTGGTAGTGAAGTTTTTCCATAACATTTTCTCTATTGTTTATGCTTTTTCATCGCAGGTACAAGTGGTCAAGTATGATTCTTTTATATTTCAATATCATCGTCCAATTGATTTTTTCATAACTATCTATGATCCGGGTTCGGATTCGAGGACGAATCTATTTCAAGAGAGGGAGAATGACATGATCCAAGGGACAATATTTGACATGAATGCAGTCACCCAAGGAACATTAGAGCCTTTGCAATTGCCAACAGACCCAATCACACGCCAAAGAGCTAAGAAGATCACAGACGCAATAGCGGGGCCAGAGTTTGCATATAATAGATGCATTCATCCTTCTAGTTTTTACTTGCCTTATGAGATTGATTATGATTCTAATTCTTTAACTCCTATGGATTTATTATCTTTGATTGTTATTAAGCTTGGGAGTATGAATGATAAGGGAAAGGCAGAGTTGGTGAGAATAATAGGTTTCCAACGCATTGTGTTTGACCCCGGCAATTGGGTGTGGCTTTATATACAAGAGGAAAAGATACAAGCATAACGAAGATCCAAGTTGCAACCAAGAGGGGATGGTCTATTTCAAGTCTTGGAACGGATTAACGATAATGCACATAAGCTGGATTTGACAGGTAAGTACAACGTATCTGCTACTTTTAATGTTTCTGACTTAACTCATTTTGATGCAGGTTCAGATTCGAGGTCGAATCCTTTTCAACAAGGAGGGAATGACATGAGTCCAACCACACTAGAGACATTACAGGATGCAGCTAACAACTTGGAGGAACCCATGCAACTGTTGCCAACAGGTCCGATCACACTTCAAAGAGCAAAGAAGATCAGAGAGGCCTTTGCGGGACTAGCTTAGAGCTATGTGACCAGTTGCAGCAACCAAGTCAAGTGCACACCAGAGACACATATGGGCATAACCAGAAAGGTTCCCAAGCTATTTCATTTGACCCAGATCAGCTCAGACTGAAGCATAGCACAGCAGCTTCAGCACCAGCACCCTTTTGACCCGATTTCACCCATTTTGGGACTATGTTGAATTCGGCCAAATGGGGTCATTTTTGTCATTTGTGCTTGACATTTTGACTTTATTTATGATGTAATTAGCATGGTTGACTATGCCATTAGGCTTAATTATGCTTAGATTTGTACTTAGCCGGAAGCACGTCAATTTACTATAGCATGTAAGCACCTTAATTAGCTTAAGTGAGATTAGCTTCTAATCTTTGTTTTAAGTTTATTTAGGTGCAAAAGGACCTTAATGGTCGTGGTTGAGGTGCTTGACTTAGGGCTTTTGGTAATTTTAGCTCTAGGGTCATTTTAGCCTTTTTACTCTTTTGTAACCCTTATTATATGCCTCTTCTTTGTATTTTTAGAGAACCAACGTGATATACAGAAATTTGAAAGAGAGAAAAGCTTGAGCTTTCCATGGCTATGGCCAAAACCTTGTTGAGGGAGGGATTCCCCTTTTCAAGTTCAAATTGACTTATCTAAGCTTGGCAACTTAGTGGCGTCTCCATTGCTAGCAAAATACAATCTGATTTCATGCTTGTGGTTATCATGGACGTGAGTTTCATGGTGGTTAGGGGCTGATCTTGGTTGGGTTTTGTTCCTACAAAATCAGTATTCAAAGTTCTTGGGGTTTTGAGAAAGATGCTTGGGGTTTGCTTGGTTTCCAACCCAAGTGAGTTCTTGTCACACAGCCTTGGGGAAAACACGTGAGAGGAGTGTGACCGAACCTAGTAAGGAAAATAAGGCAAAGGCCGTGAGTGTTTCCAAGGGGAGTGTGAGTGAACTTAAGGGGGAAACAAAAGGGCGAGTGAAAAAGAGCTTTTACATGGGTGAAGGTGAAGCAAGGAAAGCTTTTAAGGCTAGCAAGCTTATGCTTTTGTTGGTCTACAAGGAACACCGTATTTGTATTGCTAACACTGACCCTTTGCTTCATGTGTCCATTTCATCTCTTTTGCAAGAATTCAGTGATGTGCTGACAGAGGACATTCCTAGTGGGCTTCCACTCATTAGAGGTATTGAGCACCAGATAGATTTCTTACCTGGCGCAGTCATTCCCAACAGACCAGCCTACCGAAGTAATCCGGAGGAGACGAAGGAACTTCAGAAGCAAGTGAGGGAGTTGATGGAGAAAGGGTATGTTAGAGAAAGTATGAGTCCATGTGCGGTACCAGTTCTTCTAGTTCCTAAGAAAGATGGGTCGTGGCGTATGTGCGTTGATTATCGAGCGATCAACAATATAACGGTAAAGTATCGTCACCCTATTCCTAGACTAGATGACATGTTGGATGAGTTGCATGGTTCCAAAGTTTTTAGTAAGATTGATTTAAATAGTGGATACCATTAAATTCGCATGAGAGAGGGAGATGAGTGGAAAATTGCATTTAAGACCAAGTATGGATTGTATGAATGGTTAGTTATGCCATTTGGTCTTACAAACGCACCTAGCACATTTATGAGATTGATGAATCATGTTATGCGTGCTTTTATAGGTAAGTTTGTTGTTGTTTATTTTAATGACATCTTAGTTTATAGTAAAACATTAGATGAGCATGTTACACATTTGAAGCATGTTCTTGAAGTGTTGAGACAGGAAAAATTGTATGCTAACTTTGGTAAGTGCACTTTTTGTATGGATAGGATTGTTTTCCTCGGTTTTGTTGTAAGTGCAGATGGCATCGAAGTTGATGTAGAGAAGGTGAAGGCGATTCAGGATTGGCCTACACCAACGATAGTGACAGAAGTTAGAAGCTTCCATGGATTAGCAAGCTTCTACCGCAAATTTTTTAAAGACTTCAGTAGTATTGCTGCACCACTGACTGAAGTAGTGAAGAAAACTATTGGTTTCAAATGGGAAGAAGAGTAGGAGCGTGCATTCCAAGATCTTAAAATGAAGTTATGTAGTGCACCAGTTTTGGCGCTACCCAATTTTGAAAAGACATTTGAGATTGAGTGTGATGCATCCGAAATAGGCATTGGAGCTGTTCTTATGCAAGAAAAGCGACCAATAGCTTACTTTAGTGGGAAGCTGAATGGAGCAGTTTTGAGGTACCCCACATATGACTTGTATGCGCTAGTGAGAGCCTTTGAGACTTGGCAGCATTATCTGTGGCCTCGAGAATTTGTGATCCATACTGATCATGAATCATTGAAGCACTTGAAGGGCCAAGGTAAGTTGAACAAACGACACGCAAAGTGGTTGGAGTTCATTGAGACATTTCCATACGTAATTCGCTACAAATAAGGTAAGGAAAACATTATCGCTGATGCATTATCGCGAAGGTATGCTTTACTTACTTCATTGAGTGCAAGAATGCTTGGGTTTGAATTTATTAAAGAACTTTATGCAAATGATACTGACTTTAGTACCATCTATGCTGCATGTGAAAAGTCTACCTTTAATAAATTCTATCAACATGACGGGTTTCTGTTAAGGGAGAATAGATTATGCATTCCTGTTTGTAGTATGCGTGAGTTGTTAGTTAGAGAAGCGCATGGGGGAGGTTTAATGGGGCACTTTGGCATTTCTAAGACCTTGGGGTATTGAGTGAACATTTTTATTGGCCTAAAATGTGGAGAGATATTAAGTGTTTGTGTGATAAATGCTTGATTTGTAAAAAGGCTAAATCTAAGGTTATGCCTCATGGGTTGTATACACCGTTGCATGTACCTAGTGAGCCGTGTGTTGGACAGTTATGACCCATAGCATCACTATTTGTAGAGATCATGGTGTTGTTGTATAAATTAACTATGTGACAAAGGAAATTGCTCTTCTATCATTTGTAATTAGATTACCAAGATGTATAAATGATAGAAGGTCCATATGATTAGTTCTGGATTGATAAGATATGAGACAGTATCAATCCATGAAGGTTTAATCATTAAATATCCCTAGTCGTAGTATTATCGAGACTGGACATCGATAATGCGGAATAGACTAGTATTACACTTGTGCGTGTTATGGGAGCATAACGGCATAGTTCTCATATATTTGGGTATAGGATACTCATGCAAGTGTAATAGGAGGTTGTATTTACCGATGGTACGGGAACATCTTTGCTCTGGATAGACCCATCGGAATTCCATTGGTAGTATGACTATGTGTCTATGGAAGTCCGAATCAGGGTAGGTGTATTTGGTCTTAACCTGAGACTTACACCGCTAATACTTGCGACAATCAATATACTTTGGTTTTGGTCGTCCAGGGCTTTAACAGGTTCTGCGTACGCCTCTTCTGGGTATATTGAGAATCGTAGTGTATTGGGTGTGATGTCGAGATGGAAGTATCACTCCAGTCATAGTGGAGATGATGATCACGTAGGATACGGAACTGGTTCTCTTATGTACTGCAGTCATCGGGATAATATGACTAGGTCATGATTATCCGATAATAGATACTAGTTACCAGAGATCCGATATGTGCTTCGTACGGGGTAGACACATTTCCAGCCCCAGGCCTTGCATGTGACATCAGATGTTGGATCGATATACGCAATACTACGTATACTATGCCTGATATAGATCACATATTCCAGTAAGAATATTTCTGGAGAATTGGGTAGGCACGGTGCTTTGCTAGTAGCCAACCATGTCTTGTAAATCGGTAAAAATGTAGTACTAGGTACGTACGTGTTCGGATAGTCCGACGACCGGATTTACTACCAACATATCCGGGGATTTCATGGGTCGCTTCCCGAAGATTCACCGATGACGTATGACTCGCACTTTATTAATCTGGGATTAATCATAAGAGAGAGAAAATTAATCTGGGATTAATTACGGAGATATTTTATCTGGGATAAAATATTAATAAAGAGAGAAAATGATTAATTTGGAATTAATCGATAAAATAATATATTCGATATATTATACGAAATTGGATTTCGACGTGGAATTAAATTTAGAATTTAATTCGGGCGAACGAGTTAATTTAGAATTAATTCGTTAGCGATGTGAATAGTGATTTTGCTAGGCATAATTATTTAATTACGTCGCAACAGAAAATTCGTTAATTTAGAATTAGCGAACCCGAGCCCGGGAGTGTTTGCGGGCCCACTCGCATTTGGAATTCAAGTGCGGCCCACAAGTCACATCTAGCGTCAAATCATTAGTCACTTTGATTGATGTGATGTCTAGTCACTTTGAGTGATGTGACGTCTTGTCACTTGTGATTGATGGTGGTGGTTGGATGGCTTTAAAGCCTTGTACCATTTTCTTGGAAAGTGGGATTTGGTAATTGACTTTTGTTTTTTGAAAACAAATACACAATTTTTGAAACACCATCACAACACTTCTCTCATCTCTTCTTCTTCTACATTCGGCCAATGGGCCAAAATGTTCTATCTCCTAAATTTTTGGCAAGGCCGAAAATTACAATGAGTGATAAGGAAAATTTGTGGCAATTTTTCCTATGCTAGCACATGAAGGGTACTCCTAGGGTGATGAGGAACTAAATTATGAGCATGGAATCACCATTTGGAGCTTGGAGCTTGCAGGATACCATGGCCGAAAATGGAGGACAAAAATGGAGCCCAAAGCCGAGAGTTCAAGGAGCCAAAGCTTGAAGATTTTTGTTGTTCCTCACATCGCATAACCGATCGTTGTAAGTATGATTCCGCCATGCTTTTACGAGTATTCACATAAGTGTTTTATTGCTTGATTTGATCCTTGGGACCTAATAGAAACCCAACAATGGTATCAGAGCCATTTTGAGCATGAAACTTTATTAGGGTTAAAATTGGGTAAATTGAATTTGAGCATGTTTGAGTGAAATTGATTGTTCGAGTATGCTTAAGTTATGATAACATGGTGTTATGCATTGTCAATTTGATAAAAATCGAATTGGATAAATTTTCCCTAAATTGATTGGCTTGGCCGAATGCAATTGTTACCCTATAGTCATGGTATTTTTGTTTCTTTTAGATGACTTGAAACAATTGGGTAATGTTGATTTAAGATTCAATTGGATTGGATTTACAATTGGACATAAAAACCCTATAATGCCGAGACATGTATGCATGAAAATGATATGATTTTTTGATTCAAATGTGTTGGACATATGTTGATGATAATGAGCATAATTAATTAGGCTAATTGATGTTTTGGAAATATTAATTTAGTTAATTAATTATGGCAATATACTTAGTAGTTTAATTTAATTATGAAATTTGGAATTTTGAAATTAAATTAATTGGGCTTAAATTTGGAATTGGGCTTTGAAAAGTTGTAATTGGGCTTAATGGGCTTGGGTTTACCAAGTTAGGTTTAGGCTAATTGGTTGGATCCAATTGGGCCCAAAACCATCTCCAAAAAGTCCAATTATAACTTAATGGACCTTTAATAATAATTGGGCATAAATTGGTTTATTGGCAAATAAGGGTGATTCCTTAAATGGGCTTTGGTATTTGGGTTTGACCCATATTGACCAAAATTCCATGCCTTAGAAATTAATTAAAAGCTCATTGGACTTTAAATTAAATTGACATTGGATGTTAATCGGGCTTTGAGACCCATAACGATTAGATTTAGAATCTAAGTCGCTAAAGGTACTTTAAAAAGTGTAATATTTAATTTGGAATTAAATAAATGAATTAGTATTAAATGCAAATTAAATTGGATTTAATGTTGTAGTTTAATTTAATTCAAGAATTCATACTTTGAGTACTTATTCGCAAAATGAGTTAGACTCGCGCAAAATCAAATCGTTGTTTGAATATTGGATGGTCATTAAATTCATATTAATTAATTGGATTAGATTGATTGATAACATGCTTGTATGAATACATGGATGCGATGTATGAATAATGTATATCAGATGGATATTAGATGGGTGAGGGCAATTTTGGAAATTGTTGTAATAAATTTAGAATTTATTAATTGGACTTGCGTGTCCAGCCTATTACCTCCTTACTCTTTGTATTTCTCTTCTCACCTATTCCCCTCAATGTAAAAATTAGGTTTCTTTAGAAGTGTTACGTAATCGGGTAGAAGTAATACTTGTGCTAGTGGGAGAGAGGAAATGGAGAGATTTGTTCTAGGAACAATGTGTTTAAGTATCCATCCGCATATCATTATTATATTTATTTATATCCGTATTATTATGTGTTTAGAATGCATGTTTAAGGGTGTATGATGATGAGACCTTAACAAAGATAATTAATTGGTTGCCAATTACACGCGAAAAACCCTCAACATCATATTAAGCGTTTTTCCTTCCATTGAGTGATTCTTACTCAAGATCCAAGACTGACACTGGTTTGTTGGCCAAAGTCAAGACCTTTGTCCGTCGCGGATGTGTTTGAATCATAAAGGCTTTGTTCCATATTGGTGTCTTGTCCAAGTTGTGATTTGTTGGCCAAAGTCAAGATCACTTCTTGTCCATCGACATTGATTACGAAGCTTTCCAAGGTCAATGGGTTCCGCTTAACTGGGATCACTAAGTTTGTTATGCCAAAGCCAAGGCTTAGTTGATTCAGAGGAAAAAGGTTAGGCAATATATTGGATATATTGGCATATATAAGATATATGTTTCAGACTTGGATGTCAACCTACTGTATCTAGGAATTGGATGGGATCTAATTGATCTTAGAGATCTACCTAGTTAATTATCATACAATTTGTTGGCCAAAGTCAAGATTCTGTGTTATTTAACGGGATCCTAGCCCACTAGGAAACAATGTTTCCCGAGTACTCAACAGAGGGTTAGAGGCTCGCCGAAAAATAGTGGGAGGCAAGTATTAAATTTGCAATATTCGTTTAGTTACTTGCCATACGCGCTCATTTCAAATTTTTCGTCGTTACATTAATATATTAGTTGGACTAATAATTAATCGTTGTTTTAATTAAACAGTTGGACTGTATTCAAACTATTTCATTTATAGTTGATTATATAATTGGATTATAGTAATCAATATATTTGAATTAACTAATTTCAATTAATAGTTGATTTTATAATTGGATTATAGTAATCAATATAATTGAATTTAATCTATTAAATTATAGTTGATTATATAGTTAGACTATAGTAATCATTATAATAAATAGTACCTAAAATCGTTGATTAAATAGTTGGACTATTAGAATCAAGATAATTGAAAGATTAGTGTTTGAAACATAATCCTGGGTGAAAATATATTTAAACGACTTTAATTTTCAAATTGGGAATAAAACTTCAGGATAGTCCTGAAAACTGAGAAGTTATTCTAACATCTTGGGCCTAAGCCCGAAGTTAAGCAAATAGTAGAGCATGATCTTTGAAAGATTCATGTGATGATAACTTTAGTGTTTAATCCAATAAGCTTGCCAAATAGACTTCTTAATTTCTTAGTCGGAACTAAGGATTAGATCTTTATAGTATGATAATGAAATTGAAGGATCTTCATAGATCTATCTTTAGATCTTAGAAGTACTATATTGCAATAGTAAACTCTTGGAGAGTTAATGACTATTCTCAAGGAGATAAAGCCAAAGTTTGCAATAGGGCAAGAAGCGCAAAGCGCATCTTACTTCGATATTCTAGAAGGCCAAGGCTTGGCCGAAGGCTTCTAGGGTGTGGAAAATGGGCAAAGGCAAAGTCATTATAATCTTCTGGGAAGACAAATGACATATCCCAAAATGTCTGGCTAAACTGTGGCAAACAGGGTCACTGAATCGTGACTGCCGTATGGACAAGGCAGACATGAAGGAATTGAAGACGGGCAAGGCTCTGACTTCAAATATGTTTGTCATCAACATGTTCACTACTAGTATTAAAATTGGATTTTAGATACTGGAAGTGGTACATAATTATGTACTGGTATGCAGAATCTGCTGTAAGCAGGATACTGATTCAGTTGAGATTTATCTGCGAATCAGAAACGAGACGACAATCGCTGTTTTAACCGTAGATACCTAAGTTTAGGAACTACCCTTTGGGTGTGTACTTAAATTAGGAAACTGTTAGAATGTAACTAGTTTGACTAGATACATTATCTCTATATCAGAGTTTAATCCGTTGCGGATATACCTTTATATTCTAGAACACTAAAGTGTTTTATTTTATAAAGATGATATTGAGATAAACACAGTAGATGTGAATAACAATATTTATATTTTGAATATAAATAAATCTCAAAGTATGATATGACAAATAAATAGCTCAAACTGAATAAATCAGTTGAGACTTATTTGTGGCATTGTTGTCTGGGACACAATTAAACAAGACTCGTATATCCACTGACATGATACAGGCAGACAACAAACCAAATGACGCATTACAAGTACCAGAAGGGCCAATTATGAGGCAGAGGACCAAAAGACTCAGAGAAGCAATGGCGGGATTAGTTCAGAGTTTTATGGCCGGCTGCAACAAACAAATAGAGGCGCATGTGGGCTTCGATGGAAAGGGCCCAAAGCCATTTCACTTGGCCCAAATCAGTTTAGAATAAAGCTTTCTAGGCATTTAAAGACTTAAAGACTTGATATTTGTGTAATTTCGTTTTTAGGGGCATTATTGTCTTTATGCCTTTAGGGTTTCTTTTTGTAACAATATTTAAGCTTACTTTCTTCTTCATTTGAGAAACCAACGAATTTGTAAACTCAAAAGCTTAAAGCTTTGGCTATGGCCGAATTATTGTAAGGGAGGGATTCCCCTTTTCAAGTTTGAATCGACTTATCTAAGTTTTGGCAAACTTAGTGGCGTCTCCATTGCTAGCAAAACACTACAAGGATTCATCTTAAAGGTTCTCAAGGGCAAGTTCTTTGTGGGTCTTCTTTGTGGCCTTGGAAGGGTTTTGTTTCTACAAAATCATATTCGCGGTTCTTGGGGTTCTGTCCGTTGCTTGGGGTTTGCTTGGATTTCGAATCCAAGTGGGTTTCTTGTCATTTGGTATCTAGAGCTCAGGGTTCCAAGGTCTGATTTTTCTATCTTTCCTTTTGTTTGATTCTGTTTTTCTCTTGTTCTTTGTTATTTTCGTTTCAGTTCTTGTTGGATCTTGTTTCTGTTTTTTTTGTTTTGTTTATTTCTGGATCTGTTTTTGGTGTGTTTTTTTTTGTTATTTTCGTTTCAGTCCTTGTTGGATCTTGATTCTGTTTTTGTTTTGTTTATTTCTGGATCTGTTTTTGGTGTTCTGCATATCAGTTCATTCCAGTTGCATATCAGTTCATCTTCATCACTTTTTCCAGTTCTGGGCTTCTGTTCTGTTCTTCCTATCAGTTCGTCATAGTCATTCTGTTCTTTAAGCATATGTTTAAGAAATAAGCATGTTCTTGGCGGCTGTGTGTTTTGTTTCTAAAACCCTAGTGTAGTGTGAAATCAGACCCTGAAAACTAAGTGAAGTCTGAAATCAGACCTAAAACGTAACCTTTGAAATCTGCCCCTGAAATCAGACTCTGAGTTCAGACCCTGAAACTTAACCATTGAATCAGCCTCTGAGATCAGACCCTGAAACTTAGCCTCTGAAATCAGACCCAGACCAGTAGCCTATGAAATCAGACCCAGACCAGTAACCTCTGAAATCAGACCCAGACCAATAGCCTCTGAAATCAGAACCTAACCAGTAACCTCTGAAAATTAGCCTCTGAATTCAGACCCTGAAATCAGACCCTTATTCGACTCTGAAATCAGACACTGACCAACAGCCTCTGAATTCAGACCCTGGATTCAGACCATCATCAGACTCTGAAATCAGGCTTTGAAAACCAGCCTCTGAAATCAGAACCTAAATCAGCCTCTGAAATCAGAACCACATTTAGCATCTGACGTTATCAAAAAAAAAAAAAAAAAAAAGGGACTTGAGTGATAGTGATCACTTGAGCAGAAAAAAAAAATAAAAAAAAAATAAAAAAGAGTAAATAAAGTGATTTTTTTTTTGTTGAATCTAGTTTGTTCCATATTATCATTTAGGTGCCCGTGGAGGGTATTCCATCAAAATTTTTATAGAGGTGCCAAATTTTCTCCCGAAATTGCATACGACCGTGAATTTTCATGCTTAATTTTTTTCCATTGTGCTAATTGTTCACTTCTTTATTCCAAATACTCTAGTTTAAGTATTATTGATTGAGTCTTCTTCGTTGCTATTCCTGTTCATATTTTGTTTCCACCTGTCCCATATATATTATTAGACCTTTGTGTTTCATGCTGGCTTGAGGACTACATTTGGTTTCTATTCTTGGATTGAGTGTGATTCACATTTGAATGGAGGACGAACTCAAGAGTGGTAAAAGGCAGTGATTGTGAGCACAGTATCGGGTAAAAGCCAATAGAGTGCAAACACGAGTGGAGTGATATCATTCGAGTGTAAACACGTGAGATTGTGAGGATTTAGATATTTGTTTTACTTTCTTGTTATTTCTAATCTGTTTGTTTAGTGTTGAGATGGCAGGTCTAACTACTGATGAAAAGCTTGAGGCTTTGGATAGGAAATTTACAGATATGATGGAGAACATGAATACTACTTTGGAGAGATTGTCCAAGAGTGTCGAGAGTATTCAAACTGGTAGCGGTGCCAGAGTACCACCACCTCACAATGTGCCACCTCGCCGTGTACCACCACAGTATGTACCACCAGATGAAGAGGAAGCTGAGAATGAGTTTGATGATTCTGATGGTTTTGATGATGTGGAGGAGAGATTTCAGCCTGGGCATGATAGGAGGCCTAATAGGAGGTTTGATAGGAGGAATGATATGAGGGATAGACGGTTTGATGATAGAGGTGCATTTGATGCCAGAAGAGGGGATTATGATCGGAGAGGATATGGTAGGCGAGGAGATGTAGATGGTGATCTAGGTAGCATCAAGATCAAGATACCAACATTCCAAGGCAAGAATGATCCTGAAGCTTATTTAGAGTGGGAAAAGAAAATAGAATTGATTTTCAACTGTCATCACTACTCAGACGAGAAGAAGATCAGTCTGGCAGCAATTGAGTTTACCGATTATGCTATGATTTGGAGGGATCAGCTTGTCTCTACTCGGAGGAGAAACTATGAGAGACCGGTTCAGACATGGGCAGAACTTAGGGGTCTCATGAGAAAGAGATTCATACCCAGCCATTACTATAGGGAGTTGTATCAGAAACTACAACATCTGTATCAGGGGACCAAAAGTGTTGAGGACTATTACACAGAGATGGAAGTTGCCATGATCAGGGCAAATGTAGTTGAGGATGCAGAAGCTACTATGGCACGATTTCTAGGGGGCTTGAATAGAGAGATTGCAAACATGGTGGAGTTACATCATTATGTTGATTTGGAGGATATGCTTCACATGGCTATCAAGATAGAAAGGCAACTCAAGAAAAAGTCAACATCCAGATTTGGTACTCAGGCTACTTCTGCATGGAAAGGGAAATGGGTTCCGAATGAGAAGCGAGATGGAGGCTTTGACAAGCCTAGAGGCGAATTCAGTGGAGGCTTTAATAAGCCTAGGGCCGAACCTAGTGCCAAGGGTAAAGAGGCTGCGGAACCGAGCAAAACTAGACCAAAACCTGAGGGTGCAGCTGCTAGAACTAAAGATGTCAAGTGTTTCAAGTGTTTGGGCATGGGACACTATGCTTCACAATGTCCCAATAGGCGTACCTTAGTGATTGATAAAAAGAGTGGAGAGGTGTACTCTACCGATAGTGAGGTTGAGGAGGAGATGCCAGAGTTGGAGGATGCTAGTGACCATGAGGGAGCTGCATACCCGCTGGATAACTTATCCTTAGTTGTCAAGCGTGCTTTGAGTGTACTTGTTGTAGAGGATGAGAGTGTGCAGCAGAGGGAGAACATATTCCATACTAGGTGCCGTGTGAATGGCAAGAGGTGTAGTATGATCATAGATGGGGGCAGTTGTACTAATGTAGCTAGCACAGCTTTGATTGAGCGATTGGGGTTGAGTTGCTTGAGACACCCGAAGCCTTACAAGTTGCAGTGGTTAAATGATTGTGGGGAGATAAGTGTGACAAATTAGGTACTGTTGAGCTTTACCATTGGGCCATACACAGATGATGTCCTATGTGATGTGATACCGATGCATGCAGGACATATTCTTTTGGGCAGGCCGTGGCAGTTTGATA
Source organism: Zanthoxylum bungeanum (assembly GCA_019454045.1). Taxonomy (NCBI): domain Eukaryota; kingdom Viridiplantae; phylum Streptophyta; class Magnoliopsida; order Sapindales; family Rutaceae; genus Zanthoxylum; species Zanthoxylum bungeanum. Next base: position 64,164 of record SKCR01021020.1, read on the forward strand.
AGAAGGTTATTCATGATGGGTTCAAGAACAAGTACTCTTTCCAGCATAAGGGAAAACCCATTACATTATACCCACTTACACCTGCACAAGTCCATGAAGATCAGGTTAAGTTGCAACTTGAGCGTGACAAAGAGAGAGCGAAGGGAAACACCACCTTGGGTGAGACTAGTGAGAGTGGTGTATCTGGTGAGAAAAATAAGGCCAAGGCGTGGGAGTTTCCAAGGGGAGTGTGAGTGAACGTAAGGGGGAAACAAAAGATAGAGTTAAAAAGAGTTTCTACATGGGTGAGGGTGAAGCAAGGAAAGCGTTCAAGGCTAGCAAGCTCATGTTATTGTTAGTCTATAAGGAGCCTCATATTTATTTTACTAACTCTGACCATTTGCTTCCTGTGTCTATTTCATCTCTTTTGCAGGATTACAGTGACGTACTGACAGAGGACATACCTAGTGGGCTTCCACCCATTAGAGGTATTGAACACCAGATTGACTTCATACCTGGAGCAGTCATTCCTAACAGACCGGCTTATAGGAGCAATCCCGAGGAGACAAATGAGCTACAAAGGCAAGTACGGGAGTTGATGGACAAGGGGTATGTAAGGGAAAGCATGAGTCCTTGTGCAGTACCAGTGCTTCTAGTTCCTAAGAAAGATGGGACGTGGCGTATGTGCGTTGACTGCCGAGCTATCAACAATATTACGGTAAAGTATCGTCATCCCATTCCTAGGCTAGATGACATGTTGGATGAATTGCATGGTTCCAAAAATTTTAGTAAGATTGATTTAAAGAGTGGATACCATCAAATTCGCATGAGAGAGGGAGATGAGTGGAAAACTGCATTTAAGACTAAGTATGGCTTGTATGAATGGTTAGTTATGCCATTTGGTCTCTCAAACGCACCTAGCACATTTATGAGATTGATGAATCATGTTATGCGTGCATTTTTAGGTAAGTTTGTTGTGGTTTACTTTGATGACATCTTAGTTTATAGTAAAACAGTAGATGAGCATGTAATGCATTTGGAGCATGTACTTGATGTTTTACGAAAAGAACAATTGTATGCTAACTCTGACAAATGCACATTTTGCATGAATAGAATTGTTTTTTCTTGGCTTTGTTGTGAGTGCAGATGGCATCGAGGTAGATGTGGAGAAGGTAAAGGCAATTCAGGAATGGCCTACACCAACTACAGTGACAGAAGTCCGAAGCTTTCATGGGTTAGCGAGCTTCTATAGGAGATTTGTCAAGGACTTCAGTAGCATTGTCGCGCCATTGACTGAGGTAGTAAAGAAGACAGTTGGTTTTCAATGGGGCGAGGCGCAAGAGCGAGCATTCCAGGACCTTAAAGCGAAGTTATGCAGTGCACCCATTTTAGCACTACCCAACTTCGAGAAGACATTTGAGATTGAGTGCGACGCATCAGGGTTAGGTATTGGAGCAGTTCTCATGCAAGAAAAGCGGCCAATAGCCTATTTTAGTGAGAAGTTGAATGGAGCAGCTTTGAGGTACCCCACGTATGACAAAGAGTTATATGCGCTTGTGAGAGCACTTGAGACATGCAGCACTACTTGTGGCCTAAAGAGTTCGTGATCCACACCGACCATGAATCATTAAAACACTTGAAGGGTCAAGGTAAGCTGAATAAGCGACACGCAAAATGGATGGAATTCGTTGAGTCATTTCCATATGTTATACGCTTACAAGCAAGGTAAAGAAACATAGTGGCTGATGCATTATCTCGCAGGTATGTTTTACTTACTTCAATGCATGCACGGATGTTGGGATTTGATTTGATTAAGGAATTATATGAGTGTGATTCTGATTTTGGTGAGATTATATGCTACTTGTGCAAAGTCATCTTTTGGAAAGTTTTGCATTCATGATGGATTCTTATTTAAAACGAACATGTTGTGTGTTCCTGCTGTAGTATGCGTGAGTTGCTTGTGAAAGAAGCGCATGGGGGAGGTTTGATGGGGCATTTTGGGATTACTAAGACTTTAGCTATTTTACATGAGCACTTTTATTGGCCTAAAATGAAACGTGATGTTGAGCGTATTTGTGATAAGTGTCTAACACGTAAGCATGCTAAATCTAAATTAATGCCACATGGTTTGTATACTCCTTTGCCTGTACTAGTGAACCCTGGGTTGATATATCGATGGATTTTGTGTTAGGTTTGCCTAGGACAAAGAGGGGTAGAGATTCAATCTTTGTTGTAGTTGATAGGTTTAGTAAAATGGCTCATTTCATTGCATGTCATAAAAACCGATGATGCTACAAACATTGCAGATTTATTTTTCAGAGACATAGTGCGACTCCATGGTATACCTAGGAGTATTGTATCTGATAGAGATGTTAAGTTCCTTAGCCATTTTTGGAAGGTGTTGTGGGCTAAACTAGGCACCAAACTATTGTATTCTACCACATGTCATCCACAGACTGACGGACAAACAGAGGTAGTTAATAGGACTTTATCTCAATTATTGCGCACTATAGTTGGCAAGAATTTGAAGAGTTGGGAAGATTGTTTGCCATTTATTGAGTTTGCATATATCGTAGCATTCATTCTTCTACTTCATTTTCACCTTTTGAAATTGTTTATGGTTTTCAGCCACTAACTCCATTGGATTTGTTACCTTTGCCTGTTGATGAGCACGCGAGGCTAGATGGAAAAAGGAAGGCCGATTTGGTGAAGCACATACATGATAAAGCAAGAGAGCAAATACAACGAAAGAATGAGCAATATGCTTCTCATGCTAATAAGGGAAGAAAGCGTGTGGTATTTCAGCCTGGAGATTGGGTTTGGGTACACATGCGCAAGGAGAGATTTCCTGAACAACGTAAATCTAAGCTACAACCGAGAGGGGATGGTCCATTTCAAGTTTTGGAACGGATTAATGACAATGCATACAAGCTGGATTTACAAGGTAATTATAATGTGTCTGCTACATTTAATGTTTCTGACTTAACTCCTTTTGATGCAGGTACAGATTCGAGGTCGAATCCTTTTCAAGAGGGAGGGGATGACATGATACAGGCAGACAACAAACCAAATGACGCATTACAAGTACCAGAAGGGCCAATTACGAGGCAGAGGACCAAAAGACTCAGAGAAGCAATGGCGGGATTAGTTCAGAGTTTTATGGCCGGCTGCAACCAACAAATAGAGGCGCATGTGGGCTTCGATGGAAAGGGCCCAAAGCCATTTCACTTGGCCCAAATCAGTTTAGAATAAAGCTTTCTAGGCATTTAAAGACTTAAAGACTTGATATTTGTGTAATTTCGTTTTTAAGGGCATTATTGTCTTTATGCCTTTAGGGTTTCTTTTTGTAACAATATTTAAGCTTACTTTCTTCTTCATTTGAGAAACCAACGAATTTGTAAACTCAAAAGCTTAAAGCTTTGGCTATGGCCGAATTATTGTAAGGGAGGGATTCCCCTTTTCAAGTTTGAATCGACTTATCTAAGTTTTGGCAAACTTACTGGCGTCTCCATTGCTAGCAAAACACTACAAGGATTCATCTTAAAGGTTCTCAAGGGCAAGTTCTTTGTGGGTCTTCTTTGTGGCCTTGGAAGGGTTTTGTTTCTACAAAATCATATTCGCGGTTCTTGGGGTTCTGTCCGTTGCTTGGGGTTTGCTTGGATTTCGAATCCAAGTGGTTTCTTGTCATTTGGTATCTAGAGCTCAGGGTTCCAAGGTCTGATTTTTCTATCTTTCCTTTTGTTTGATTCAGTTTTTCTCTTGTTCTTTGTTATTTTCGTTTCAGTTCTTGTTGGATCTTGTTTCTGTTTTTTTTTGTTTTGTTTATTTCTGGATCTGTTTTTGGTGTTTTTGTTTTTTTTGTTATTTTCGTTTCAGTCCTTGTTGGATCTTGATTCTGTTTTTGTTTTGTTTATTTCTGGATCTGTTTTTGGTGTGTTCTGCATATCAGTTCATTCCAGTTGCATATCAGTTCATCTTCATCACTTTTTCCAGTTCTGGGCTTCTGTTCTGTTCTTCCTATCAGTTCGTCATAGTCATTCTGTTCTTTAGCATATGTTTAAGAAATAAGCATGTTCTTGGCGGCTGTGTGTTTTGTTTCTAAAACCCTAGTGTAGTGTGAAATCAGACCCTGAAAACTAAGTGAAGTCTGAAATCAGACCTAAAACGTAACCTTTGAAATCTGCCCCTGAAATCAGACTCTGAGTTCAGACCCTGAAACTTAACCATTGAATCAGCCTCTAAGATCAGACCCTGAAACTTAGCCTCTGAAAACGTAACCTTTGGGTGTGTACTTAAATTAGGAAACTGTTAGAATGTAACTAGTTTGACTAGATACATTATCTCTATATCAGGGTTTAATCCGTTGCGGATATACCTTTATATTCTAGAACACTAAAGTGTTTTATTTTATAAAGATGATATTGAGATAAACACAGTAGATGTGAATAACAATATTTATATTTTGAATATAAATAAATCTCAAAGTATGATATGACAAATAAATAGCTCAAACTGAATAAATCAGTTGAGACTTATTTGTGGCATTGTTGTCTGGGACACAATTAAACAAGACTCGTATATCCACACTTTTAAAGAGTGGATACTATGACGGATTTGATTCTATTCAAATAATGTCTACGAATCTAGTTTATTGGGCAAAGTGCCTAAAACACCTTTATTTGGTAAGAATGTAAATGCCATCTATCTGTTAGCCATCATTCATAGTGACGTAAGTGGGCCCATATCTAGCTAGGCTAGAGGTGGATATGAATGTTTCGTGACCTTTACGGATGTGGCATCACGTTATGGTTATGTGTTTCTTATGAAACACGGATTGGAAAATTTTGATGAAATCAAAGAGTTTCGACATGAAATAAACAAACAGATCGGCTAAAGTATAAAACCATCACGGTTAGACCATGATGAAAAATACTTAAGCAATAAGTTTCTCAGATACTTGAAAGAGTATAGTATTCTTTCAATGAGGACTCCTCCCGGAACACGTCAATTTGATGGTGTGTCCGAACAGAGAAACCAAATTTTGTTGGACATGATAAGGTTAATCATGAGTCGCTCTGAGCTACCATTTCCTTCAAATGATACGCATAAACAGTGCAGAACTTATTTTGAATAAGATTCCATACAAATCTGTTTGACAGACTTCATATTAGATATGAATAGGAAAGAAATCGGGTTTTCTAATTCCTGAAGATTTGGGAATGCTAGGCATATGTTTGGATGATACCAAACTAAAACCCAAATCGGATAAGTGCCTAATTGTGGGTTATCCTAGGGAAACCAAAGTATAGTACTTATACAACTCACTAGAGAACAATGTAATTGTTGCTCACCATGCAGTTTTCCTAAGAGGAATACCGATATGCAGTGGTAAGTGGGAGGAAAGTAAAACTCGATGAAAATCGGAGTAATACTGTTCCAGGCACTGATTCCTTAATGGAACAAAAATAGTTCATCAAGGATGAAACTATACCAATAATCTTTGAATACACAAGAACCGCGTAAGTCGGAGAGAGTCAGAAAACAACCTGGAGGTATGGGTTTCTGATCTCACCTCATAAAGATGTCAATCTTATTGAGGAATACGAACTGACTACGTATGAGGAAGTGATACAAGGTATCGACTCCCTATTATGGCAAAGTGCCATGAAGTCCGAAATGGATTCCATGTGTACCAACCAAGTTTAGACACTGGTTGTTGTACCGAAAGGCATTGTGCCTATTGGTACTATATAAGTCTTCAAGGAAGACGTACATGGAAGGCAACATACCAACGTACTAAGCTGGGCTTGTAGCGAAAATGTATCGTTATCAACATTGTGTCGATTACGACGAAACCTTTTACCCGTTGCCATGGTTAAATCCATTCGGATAATGCTTGCTGATGCTGCATGTTTCATTAATGAAATATGGCAGCTAGAATGCCAAAACCGCTTTCCTTAACGGAAACCTTTTGGAGGATGTTTATAACATCCTGGCGGTTTTGTCGTACCAAAACGAGCAAACAAGGTTTGCAAGTTAATTCGATCCATGGATGGATTGAAGCAAGCATAGGGTTCTTGGAACTAGCGTTTTGATGTAATCATAATGGTATATGATTTAATACAAAACGGAAATGATTCTTGTGTATATAAGGAGGTTAGTGGGAGCGCACTGACAATGAATGTCCTAAGTAATGATGATATATAATTTCTTGGAAATGATATTCCCATAATACAATCGGTGAAAGCTTGGCTTTCATGAAAAATTCTCCGTAGAATTCTTAGGAGAAACAACCTTTATTCTAGGAATAAAGATCTACTGGGATAAATCTAAAAGTTATTGGCACTCTCCGAGATATCGAACATTGATAAATGTACGCGACCTGGTGTCTTATACGCTTTGAGCATATGGAGTCACAATCGGGCCAATCCTAGTGATGGTCACTGGATTTATATTAAGAACATCATTGAGTATCTTAGATGAACTAAAGATGTCTTCTTATACTATGGAGAAGGAGAACTTGAAGTGACTGGGTTCACCGTTGCAAGTTTCCTAACCGATAAAAATGACTATAAGTCGTAACAACGGTACTATAAAGTTTGAATAACGGAACAGTGAGCTGGAAATCTTCCAAGCAAGATACTGTTACCGAATAAATAACAAAAACGGGTTATTGCTGCAGCTGAGGCAGTAATAGAAGCCTTATGGATTGATAATAATCCTAATTAGATTAGGAGTAGTTCTGTTAGCAACTGAGCTGGGCTTCAGCACAGGCTAAAGAATTAATGGTCTCATCAACGATCGAGCTTCAAATATTCATCTGATTCGTTCGGATCATACATCGTGGCGATGTGATGATCGAATAAATCGCATTAGATGATAATCATGCAAATCCGCTGACGAAAGCCATTTCCTCAGCAGAAGTTTGAGCGAACCGTACATAGTTCAGGTGTAGTACACTTGAGTGATTGGCTATAGGCCAAGTGGGAGATTGTTGGACAATTATGACCCATAGCATCACTATTTGTAAAGATCATGGTGTTGTTGTACAAATTAACTATGTGACAAAGGAAATTGCTCTTCTATCATTTGTAATTAGATTACCAAGATGTATAAATGATAGAAGGTCCATATGATTAGTTCCGGATTGATAAGATATGAGACAATATCAATCCATGAAGGTTTAATCATTAAATATCCCTAGTCATAGTATTATCGAGACTGGACATCGATAATACGGAATAGACTAGTATTGCACTTGTGCGTGTTATGGGAGCATAGCGACATAGTTCTCATATATTTGGGTATAGGATACTCATGCAAGTGTAATAGGAGGTTGTGTTTACCGATGGTACGGGAACAGCTTCGCTCTGGATAGACCCCTCGGAATTCCATTGGTAGTATGACTATGTGTCTATGGAAGTCCGAATCAGGGTAGGTGTATTTGGTCTTAACCTGAGACTTACACCGCTAATACTTGCGACAATCAATATACTTTGGTTTTGGTCGTCCAGGGCTTTAACAGGTTCTGCGTACGCCTCTTCTAGGTATATTGAGAATCGTAGTGTATTGGGTGTGATGTCGAGATGGAAGTATCACTCTAGTCATAGTGGAGATGATGATCACGTAGGATACGGAACTGGTTCTCTTATGTACTACAGTCATCGGGATAATATGACTAGGTCATGATTATCCGATAATAGAGACTAGTTACCAGAGATCCGATATGTGCTTCGTACGGGGCAGACACATTTCCAGCCCCAGGCCTTGCATGTGACATTAGATGCTGGATCGATATATGCAATACTACGTATACTACGCCTGATATAGATCACATATTCCAGTAAGAATATTTTTGGAGAATTGGGTAGGCACGGTGATTTGCTAGAAGCTAACCATGTCTTGTAAATCGGTAAAAATGTAGTACTAGGTACGTACGTGTTCGGATAGTCCGACGACCAAATTTACTGCCAACATATCCGGGGATCTCATGGGTCGCTTCCCGAAGATTCACCGATAACGTATGACTCGCACTTTATTAGTCTGGGATTAATTATAAGAGAGGTAAAATTAATCTGGGATTAATTACGGAGATATTTTATCTGGGATAAAATATTAATAAAGAGAGAGAACGATTAATTTGGAATTAATCGATAAAATAATATATTCGATATATTATACAAAATTGGATTTCGACGCGGAATTAAATTTAGAATTTAATTCGGGCGAACGAGTTAATTTAGAATTAATTCGTTAGCGATGTGAATAGTGATTTTGCTAGGAATAATTATTTAATTACGTCGCAACGGAAAATTCGTTAATTTAGAATTAGCGAACCCGAGCCCGGGAGTGTTTGCGAGCCCACTCGCATTTGGAATTCAAGTGCGGCCCACAAGTCACATCTAGCGTCAAATCATTAGTCACTTTGATTGATGTGATGTCTAGTCACTTTGAGTGATGTGACAACTTGTCACTTGTGATTGATGGTGGTGGTTGGATGGCTTTAAAGCCTTGTACCATTTTCTTGGAAAGTGGGATTTGGTAATTGCTTTTGTTTTTGAAAACAAATACACAATTTTTGAAACACCATCACAACACTTCTCTTCTCTCTTCTTCTTCTACATTCGGCAAGGCCAAAAATTACAATGAGTGATAAGGAAAATTTGTGGCAATATTTCCTATGCTAGCACATGAAGGGTCATCCTAAGGTGATAAGGAACTAACTTATGAGCATGGAATCACCATTTGGAGCTTGGAGGATACCATGGCTGAAAATGGAGGACAAAAATGGAGCCCAAAGCCGAGAGTTCAAGGAGCCAAAGCTTGAAGATTTTTGTTGTTCCTCGCATCGCATAACCGATCGTTGTAAGTATGATTTCGCCATGCTTTTACGAGTATTCACATATGTGTTTCATTGCTTGATTTGATCTTTGGGACCTAATAGAAACCCAACACCGTGGACTTTATATTGGGTTTACCTAGGACTAGGCATGGTAGAGATTCCATATTTGTAGTGGTTGATAGGTTCAGTAAGATGGCACACTTTATAGCATGTCATAAAACTGATGATGCCACTAACATTGCTGACTTATTCTTTAGAGAAGTGGTATGACTCCATGGAATTCCACGGAGTATAGTTTCAGATCGTGATGTTAAATTCCTTAGTCACTTTTGGAAAGTTTTATGGGGTAAGTTCGGAACAAAACTTTTATATTCTACTACTTGTCATCCCCAAACTAATGGACAGACTGAAGTGCTTAATAGGACTTTAACTCAGTTATTGCGTACTATTGTCTCTAAGAACTTGAAAACTCGGGAGGATTTTTTGCCTTTTGTTGAATTTGCATATAATCGTAGAATTCATTCTTCCACATCTTATTCACCATTTGAAATTGTTTATGGTTTTCAACCACCAACTCCATTAGATTTGTTACCATTGCCTGTTGATAAGCATGCAGGGTTAGATGGAAAAAAGAAAGCTGATTTGGTGAAACACATACATGAGAAAGCAAGAGAGCACATACAACGAAAGAATGAACAATATGCTTCTCATGCCAATAAGGGAAGAAAACGTGTGGTATTTCAACCCGGAGATTGGGTTTGGGTACACATGGGAAATGAAAGATTTCCTGAACAGCGTAAATCCAAGCGACAACCGAGAGGGGATGGTCCATTTCAAGTCTTGGAACGGATTAATGACAATGCATACAAGCTAGATTTACAAGGTGAGCATAATGTGTCTGCGACATTTAATGTTTCTGACTTAACTCTTTTTGATGCAGGTACAGATTCGAGGTCGAATCATTTTCAAGAGAGAGGGAATGACATGAATCCAGCAACTCAAGGAACAAATGACATGAATCCAACAACTCAAGGAACATTAGATCCTTTGCAATTACCAACAGGTCCAATCACATGCCAAAGAGCTAAGAAGATCAGAGACGTAATGGCGGGGCTAGCGCAGAATGCCATGGTCGAGTGTGACAGACTACTCCAGGGCATATTGGCGTCACATGAGGGCTTCAATGGAGTGGGTCCAAACTTATTTCACTTGACCCAAGTCATACCAGAGTAACGCACCAGCAATCTTGAAGCCGAGTATATTTTTAACGGATCAAGCCGATTCAAGCCCGGCACTAAATATTCGGCCAAGACAAGACTTATTGGACCTTATGACACATCATTATGCCTTTATACATGGAAGCCACGAATTTGGAGGACTTTTGGTGCAAGGAAACAACTTTAGACAATTTTGGAAAAGTTTTCCACATTTGTTGACTTTCATGATTTTGTGTTTTTACTTTAGACTTTTTTGGCAAAGTTATTTATTAAGTCTTTGTTTGTTATTGATTAAGTCTTTGTTTCTTTTGACTTTGTGTTTGTTTTTAAATGTCTATTAAGGGCATGGCCATTTAATAGCCATTAGTTAGCAAGGGTTTCTTTCATTGTCCTATTTAAACTCATTTCATCTTAATGAGAAGCTAATCACCAAATTTCGAATTTCATCTTCATTTTGAAGTCTTGGATATTGCCTAAATTGCTTAAGGGATGGATTCCCCTTATCTCATGCAATGACTTATCTAAGGCGTGGCAACCTTAGTAGCGTCTCCGTGCTAGCAGAACACTTCAAGGAATCATCTTAAGGGTTCTCAAAGACAAGTTCTTTGTGGGTCTTCTTTGTGGCATTAGAAGGGTTTTGTTCCTACAAAATCAAATTCACGGTTCTTGGGGTTCTGTCCGTTGTGAGGGGTTTGCTTGGCCTAATCCTCCAAGTGAGTTTCACGTCAGAAGTAGTGAAGAAAACTGTTGGTTTCAAATGGGTGAAGAGCAGGAGCGTGCATTCCAGGATCTGAAAATGAAGTTGTGCAGTGCACCAGTCTTGTCACTACCTAACTTTGAGAAGACATTTGAGATTGAGTGTGACACATTTGGGATAGGCATTGGAGCGGTTCTTATGCAAGAAAAGCGACAAATAGCTTACTTTAGTGTGAAGCTGAATGGAGCAGTTTTGAGCTACCCCACATATGACAAGGAGTTGTATGCACTAGTGAGAGCCCTTGAGACTTGGCAGCATTATTTCTGGCCTCGAGAGTTTGTAATCCATACAGATCATGAATCATTGAAGCATCTGAAGGGCCAAGGTAAGTTGAACAAACGACACGCAAAATGGTTAGAATTTGTTGATTCCATATGTAATCCTCTACAAACAAGGTAAGGAAAACATTGTCGCCGATGCACTATCGCGAAGGTATGCTTTACTTACTTCATTGAGTGCAAGAATGCTTAGGTTTGAATTTATTAAAGAACTTTATGCTAGTGATATTGACTTTAGTATTATCTATGCTGCATGTGAAAAGTCTGCTTTTAGTAAATTCTACCAACATGATGGGTTTCTGTTTAGGGAGAATAGATTATGCATTCCTGTTTGTAGTATGCGTGAGTTGTTAGTGAGGGAATCACATGAGGGAGGTTTAATGGGGCACTTTGGCATTGCCAAAACCTTAGGAGTATTGAGTGAACATTTTTATTGGCCTAAAATACGGAGAGATATTATGCGTTTGTGTGATAAATGCTTAACTTGTAAACAGGCTAAATCTAAGGTTATGCCTCATGGGTTGTATACATCATTGCCTATACCTAGTGAGCCATGGGTAGATTTATCGATGGACTTTATCTTGGGTTTACCTAGGACTAAGAAGGGTAGAGATTCCATCTTTGTAGTGGCTGATAGGTTCAGTAAGATGGCACACTTTATAGCATGTCATAAAACTGATGATGCCACTAACATTGCTGACTTGTTCTTTAGAGAAGTAGTATGACTCTATGGGATTCCACGGAGTATAGTTTCAGATCGTGATGTCAAATTCCTTAGTCACTTTTGGAAAGTTTTATGGGTAAGTTGGGAACTAAACTTTGTATTCTACTACTTGCCACCCCCAAACTGATGGCCAGACCGAGGTTGTTAATATGACTTTGACTCAGTTATTGCGTACTATTATCAATAAGAACTTAAAAACCTGGGAGGATTGTTTGCCTTTTGTTGAATTTGCATATAATCGTAGTATTCATTCGTCTACATCTTACTCACCGTTTGAAATTGTTTATGGTTTTCAGCCACTAACTCCATTAGATTTGTTACCATTGCCTGTTGATGAACATGCGGGGTTAGATGGAAAAAGGAAAGCCGATTTGGTGAAGCATATACGTGAGAAAGCCAGAGAGCAAATACAGCGAAAGAATGAGCAATATGCTTCTCATGCTAATAAGGGAAAAAAACGTGTGGTATTTTAGCCTGGAGATTGGGTTTAGGTACACATGCGCAAAGAGAGATTTCCTGAACAACGTAAATCTAAGCTACAACCAAGAGGGGATGGTTCATTTCAAGTCTTGGAACGGATTAATGATAATGCATACAAGCTGGATTTACAAGGTAAGTATAATGTGTCTGCTATATTTAATGTTTCTGACTTAACTCCTTTTGATGCAAGTACAGATTCGAGGTCGAATCCTTTTCAAGAGGGAGGGGATGACATGATCCAGGACAAAAACAAAGCAAAAGACCCATTACAAGTACCAGAAGGGCCAATTACGAGGTAGATGACCAAAAGACTCAGAGAAGCAATGGCGGGAATAGTTCAGAGTGTTATGGCCGATTGCAACAAACAAATAGAGACGCACGTGGGCTTCAATAGAGAGGGCCCAAAGCCACTTCACTTAGACCAAATCAGTTCGGAATGAAGCTTCACAGGCCTTTGAAGACTTTGGTATTTTTGTAATTTAGCCTTTAGGGGCATTGTTGTCTTTATACCTTTAGGGTTTCTCTTTGTAACACTATTTAAACTTTCTTTCTTTTTCTTTTTGGGACAATCAACGAAATTTGTAAAACTCAAAAGCTTAAAGCTTTGGCTATGGCCGAATTCTTATAAGGGAAGGATTCCCCTTTTCAAGTTTGAATCGACTTATCTAAGTTTGGCAAACTTAGTGGCGTCTCCATTGCTAGCAAAACACTACAAGGATTCATCTTAAAGGTTCTCAGGGGCAAGTTCTTTGTGGGTCTTCTTTCTGGCCTTGGAAGGGTTTTGTTCCTACAAAATCAAATTCGCGGTTCTTGGGGTTCTGTCTGTTGCTTGGGGTTTGCTTGGATTTCGAATCCAAGTGTGTTTCTTGTCAGTTGTACAACAACCTGATCGCTATCTAGGAGTTGGAGAGGCACAAGTTTTCACCTCCAGCGATGGTGTAGATGATCCATTAACATATCGCAGTGCAATGGATGATTCTGATAAAGAGGAATGGCTCAAAGCCATGAACCTAGAGATGGAGTAACGGACATTATGACTCGGCCCTAATTACGAGATACTTGTGATGGGTTAATAATTATGTAATGACTAAATTAATACAAAATACTCACTTTGGCCGAAAATTCAAAGGGGAAAGTGGAAGTGTTTTCATTTGTTTTGTAAACAAATAACCCTAGGTATAAAATGATTTAATTTTTTTGGCCTAAGCCTCTCATTCTAACCCTAGACACCTTTCTTCGTCAAAAAAAACTCTCTCTTGTGTTCAGAGAAACAAAACAAAAACAAGAAGAAAATAAAAGAAAAAACTTGTGTGACTTAGAATCTCTAAAGCGTTTAGGGATTCGTATTCTGATTGTAGCCTACCCTACGTTCTGTTGGTAACAAGATATAGATTGGAAGACTTTTTTGTGTCAAAAAAATCCATCCACTTCCCTCTTCCTTGACCCACGACAGTGAGCATTATTTTTGCTCAAAGCTGCACGTTGTATTGGTGAAACGGGGCTCGGTTTATTTTGTGTTTGATTCATAATTTTTAGGAAACTTTAAGAGGTATTTTGGGGCTGTGTTGGGACTGTTTTTGGCTAAAAAATCAGACCTGAAACATAGCAGAAACTAGTTCATACAAGGGCTGAACTGGGCAGCGAATTTGGTGCATTTCGGGTCCAAAACAGTTCAGTTTTTATGTTGTTGTTCGGGGGATGTTTCGGGACTGAAATTTTTTCCAAAATAAAAGAAAAAAAATTCAGTCTTGGTGTTGGTAACATTCGACCATTCAAAGAGAAGGAAAGAAAAAAATTTCAAGTCCGATCCGGGTGCCTAACGTGTTTCCGCTGCGCTAGGAAAGTGGTTCCTACACCTTTGACTATAGGATATCATTGATTTTGTGTGAGATCCTCCACACTTTGATGTCATGTATGTCAGAAACTTTTCATGGTCTGACCTCTAGATGTTCGTTGGGTGTAAATCGATGCACTCGTTAATCAAGTACGGATCAAGATAGAATCCATAGGCCCGTATGTGTACCATAAGGGGTTTAAGTATCCATGTAAGTAAGTCACGATTCTTAAAATTTTGGCCAAAGTCGATCACCTAGAGTGGATCGCATCAGTTGTAAAGAATCATGGATATGTCGACATGAGATGTGCGCCTCAGAAACTTGACAACGTATTCTATGTTTCCTAAGTACAACTCGGATAGCCTATGACAGAGGTATTTTTAAACATATATGATGACCTCATCTTGTATAGTTCAGAAAGGTCGTTCGTGTTCTTCGTGAATTTGGAGGTTGCCAAATTACGTACATATTAACTAGGCTTATATGACAAACGTGATTGAACTTATAGAGTCCCAATATGAAGTGTACTCGTTGAGCACTTGGGTAGCCGATTATTTTTTATAAAAGATAATATTCGATATTATGATTATCAACTAAGATAATCAAGTGTTATTGGATAACATTGATTATTTACTTTGACCTAATTGGATTAATTCAAAATTTACATAAGGGCTTTGTCATAATTTCATAATTATCTCTACCATTTGAGGATATTATGGTAATTGCAAGTATGTAATTATAAGTGTTTTTGGCTTGATTTAATTGATTAAATCAAAATGGCAAACATTGAACTAATTTATTTCCTAATCTTTGTCTTGATTTAATTGGATTAAATCAAAGTGGTAGACAAATGTGATTAGTCACACCTAATTATACATATTTGGACAAATTAGATTAAGCCCATATAAAAGTTGATTAGAATTTTTATTAATTAAATATTGCCTAAGTTTTGCAATAAATAGCAAGCTTTAGGAAAGTTTTAATTAAGCTTAAGAAAGCTAAATACAAGCAATTCTTGGAAAAATTAGCCTAAGTTAGAGAAGTGTTTAGAGAAGCTTTGTGAGGTCTGATGAATACTAAAAAGTGCATATTTATTATACGATAAGTCAATCATTTTACACTTATAGTTTCACTAATCCCCTTAAATTGACACGTTTGTGAAATATTATTTTAAGGAAATTCAGCATCCGCGTCGCGACGTGTGGAGTCTCGGCGTCGCGACGCGCCTAATAAGACGAAGACACCGCGGAACGCCCTATTCTCTCAACACATGTTATGGGTAGAAGGCAAAGATGGATGTGAAATCAGCGACATCAGCGTGAGAGGAACCAGAAACAGCAACCAAAAATAATGAACAAGCAACCAGAAACAGCGAACCAACAACCAGAAACAGCGAACCAGCAATCAGAAATAGTGAACCAGCAACCATAAAATAGAAATTGGAAAACCCTAGACGTGAGAAGGAGGAGAAACCGAGTGAGAGAGAGAATCGAACCAAACCTTGAAACCAAACTTCGATCCTTCCGGCGACGGCCTAACGCACTTCCGAGAAAGCAACTTAAAAGGTAAGACCTGAGGGCACCCTCACCATATTTATTTTTATAGTTTCGAATGCTACATGTCTGGCTGGACGTGAAATACGTCCAATCGGGTATGCGAAGCCCTACATCAAAAGAATGGCCAAATCTCTGGTCACTTTTCTTCTTTGGCAATTCGTTGTTTATTTTTATCTATTTATTCACTTTTATTGTAATTTTATTATTTCACTTTTATTTTATTGATGTTTGTTCATGTTGATGATTATCCGTATATGCATGGTTATATTTTTTATGTCAGTTTAGATTGCATTGATGATTATGTGTGTTATTATCCCTTGTGGTATATCAGATGGAAACCCAGATGTAAATCCCGTAGCCGAATCCGAATGGATGGTAGTACGGTTTGTACTTAGGATATAACTCCACGTGCCACTCGGGAAATACTCATATATACGTGATTGACCCCATTTTTATTTGCCGTTTATCTTAATGAATCTTTTGCCTTTGAATTGTTTCCTTTATGTTATAATCAGTATTATTTCCATATCCCATCACGCACGACAGTTTATTATTGACGATTTTCCTTCTTTTGGTTGTTTATTATAATTTTCATTATCGCATCTCGTATTTCTTAATTTAATATGCTTTTGGAATCACGTTATTGTGATTGTTATTTTGGTTGGGTATGTTATTACATTTTTTATCCGCTTTTATGCATGAATTGAATTAATACTTGACTATACCATTGTGCGAACCCATACATTATACTGGCATAAGTAAGGGACTATTTCGAACCCAACGGTTTGAGATCTTCCCTTCCGAGGGGTGAGTGCGGCCTTAAATCTTTCCCAGTTCACACTGGGTGGCGACTCTTTCATTCTCCGATTTAGTCCCCCATGGGCTAATCCGTACTCTCTACGGGCTGTGAGCCCAATAGTATCGTGGTCGCCGAATATCATAGGCATAGCGGTAAACCCCGCTTCGCTCCTACACAATGCCTAATCCGGATGCGTCACACTAAATCTCAAATGTCTTCTCTGTTAGTGTCCTAAACATGCCCAAGGATCCCAAACAAGATTTATGTGTGAATTAAATCAAAGGAAGTTGCGGAAAAACTTACAATGATCGGATAAAGTTCAAGACTTTTCTTTGACATGAAAGCTCCAAGCTTTGTTGAGTGTTCCAAACTCAAGGGTGAGTTTCCCTATCACCTTCTTTTAATTCTTGAAGTGCTAGCTTGCTTGAAATTTTGCAACAAAATTTCCAATGGAGAGAAGAGGCTCACGTTTTTTACAAGAAAGAGAGAAGATGAATAGTGTTGTTTCCAAAACAATTAGTTTCTCAAACTTAGTTGACTTGGTTGGTGTGTTGGTTTAATACATCCAGTTTATTAATGCCAACAACTTCCATCAAGTTCGTTTAATCCAAATTAAAGTTGGCTTGCACAACACACTTTGGGCCCAGTTCATTTAATCCGACTAAATGAATTTTCCGTCGCTACGTAACTAAATCTAATTTAATTAAATAATAATAACCAGTAAAATTATTACGGAAGTCGCTTACGAATTAATTCCAAATTAATTCGTTCGCTTGAATTAAAATCCAATTTTAATTCTGTATTGAAATCCAATTTCAATTAATATATCCGATATATTATTTTAGCCTAATTAAATAAATTAAATAGTAAAATCCAATTTAACTATTAAATTTATTTTGCCGATTAATTCCAAATTAATCGCGTTCTCTCTTCTAGACGAATTTAATCCCAGAGAAATTCTTGTCGTAATTAATCCCAGATTAATTTTCTCTCTCATAATTAATCCCAGATTAATTCTGTTTGAGTCAAATGTCATCGGTGAATCTTTGGGAAGCGACCCAAGAGATCCCTGGATATGTTGGCAGTAAATACGGTCATCGGACTATCCGAACACGTGCTTACCGGGTACCACGTTCTTACCGATTTACAAGACATGGTTGGCTTTTAGCAAAGCATCGTGCCTACCCAATTCTCCATAAATATATTCAACATGGAATATATATAATCTGTATCGGGCGTAGTATACTAAGTATTGCGTATTACGATCCAGTATCAGATGTCAGATGCTAGGCTTGGGGCTGGAATTGTGTATGCCCTGTACGAAGCATATATCGGATCACTAGCAACTAGTCTCTGTAATCGGATAATCATGACCTAGTCATATTATCCCGATAACTGCAGCATTTAAGAGTACTAGTTCTGTATCCCTGCGTGATCATCATCTCCATATGACTGAAGTGATATTTCCATCTTGACATCACATCCAAATACACTACGATTCTCAGTATACCCAGAAGAGGCGTACACAGAACCTGTTAATGCTCCAGACGACCAAAACCAAAGTATACTGATTGTCGCAAGTATTAGCGATGCAAGTCTCAGGTTAAGACCACATACACCTACCCTGATTCAGATTCCCATAGACACATAGTCATACTACTAATGGGACTCCGAGTGGTCTATCCAGAGCGAAGCTGTTCCCGGTCCAACGGCTAACAGAACCTCCTATCACACTTGCATAAGTATCCAATACTTAAATATATGAGAACTATGTCGTTAAGCTTCCATAACACGCACAAGTGTAATACTAGTCTATTCTGTATTATCGATGTCCAGTCTCGATAATACTACAGCTAGGGATATTTAATGATTAAACCTTTAATGGATTAATATTGTCTCATATCTTATTAATCCAGTACTAATCATATGGACTTTTATCATTTATATTTATCCAAGTAATCCAATTTCAAAATGATAAAAGAGCAATTTCCTTTGTCACATAGTTAATTTATACAAAAACACCATGTCTTTTACAAATAGTGATGCTATGGGTCATAATTGTCCAATATTCTCAATGTTGGGTAGCGCCAAAACTGGTGCACTGCACAGTTTGATTTTAATATCCTGGAATGCACGCTCCTGCTATTCTTCCCATTTGAAGCCAATAATTTTCTTCACTACTTCAGTCAGTGGTGCTGCAATACTGCTGAAGTCTCTAACAAATCTATTGTAGAAGCATGCTAATCCATGGAAGCTTCTGACTTCGGTCATAGTTGTTGGTGTAGGCCAATCCTGAATTGCCTTTACCTTTTCCACATCAACTTCGATGCCATCTGGACTTACAACAAAACCAAGGAAAACCATTATAACCATACAAAAAGTGCATTTATCAATGTTAGCATACAGTTTCTCCTGCCTTAACATATCAAGAACATGCTTCAAATGCGTAAAATGCTCATCTATTGTTTTACTATAAACTAAGATGTCATCAAAATAAACTACAACAAACCTACCTATAAATGCACACATAACATGATTCATCAATCTCATAAATGTGCTAGGTGCGTTTGTAAGACGAAATGGCATAACTAACCATTCATACTAGCCATCCTTGGTCTTAAATGCAGTTTTCAACTCATCTCCCTCTCTCATGCGAATTTGATGGTATCCACTCTTTAAATCAATCTTACTAAAAAATTTGGAACCAGGAAATTCATCTAACATGTCATCTAGTCTAGGAATATGGTGACGATACTTTACCGTTATATTATTGATCGCTCGACAATCAATGTACAAACGCCACGTCTCATCTTTATTAGAAACTAAACAAACTGGTACCACACAAGGACTTATACTTTCTCTGATATACCCTTTCTCCATCAACTCCCGCACTTGCCTCTGAAGTTCCTTTGTTTCCTCAGGATTACTTCGGTAGGTTGGTCTATTGGGAATGATTACGCCATGTATGAAATATATCTGGTGCTCATTACCTCTAATGGGTGGGAGTCCACTAGGAATGTCCTCTGTCAGCACATCATTGAATTCCTGCAAAAGAGCTGAAATGGACAAAGGTAGCAAAGGGTCAGTGTTACCTATACAAATATGGTGATCTTTGTATACTAGTAAAATCATGAGCTTACTAGCCTTGTAAGGTCTCTTTGCTTCACCCTCACCAATGTAGAAGCTCTTTTTCACTCGCCTTTTCATTTCCCCTTTAGGTTCACTCACACACCCCTTGGGAACACTCACCACCTTAGTCTTAATTTCCATACCAGGTTCGGTCACACTCCCCTCACGTGTTTTCTCCAAGGCTATGTTTGCACTCTCTTTCTCTCTCAAGTTGCAACTTGACTTGATCTTCATGGACTTGCCTCGGTGTAAGTGGGTATTGTAGGAAACGCTTTCCTCGCGCAGCGGAAACGGTTTAGGCACAAGGATCGAACTTGAAATATTTTTTTGCCCTTCTCCTTTGAATGCCGAATGCTACTGCTACCACCACTGAAATTTTACTTCAGTTTTAGACAAAATTCCAACCCCGAAAAAACCCCAGAACAGTCCCCGAACAGCCAAACAAAAACTGGACTATTTTGGACTCGATTCGCGCCCAACACACTGTAGAAACAGCCCCTGAAATGCGTGGACAGCAACTGTGTTTTGGTTCTGATTTTTCACTTGAAAACAGCCCCAACACAGCCCCAAAACATCACAAAATATTCCCCAAAAATTCTGAATTAAAACAAAATCAAACCTAGTTCCGTTTCACCAAGAAATAGGCGGCAATGAGCAAAAAAAAAATGCTCACTGCCGAGTACAAAGAGAAAGAGATGAAGATGAATTTTGTTCGACACCACAAGTCTTCGGAACTATATCTCTTTACCAATGGAAACTTGTGTGGGCAAGACTCACAAAATAATCCCTAAACGATTTAGAGATTTAAACACACTAATAACTTTTGTTCTTTTGATTTTTGTTTTTCTTCTTTTTCTTTTGTTTTTGGTTTTCTCAACTTTTGAGAGAATTAGAGAACAATAAGAAAAAAGGTGGCAAGGTTAGAATGAGATGCTTATCAAAAAGAAAAAAAATGAATCTTCTTTTTATACCTAGGGTTATTTGTTTCTAAAACAAACAAAACCTTTGACTTTCCTTTTTACAAAAATTGGCCAAGCATAAAGGAAATTCGAATTTTTTTTTGCAACAAATAAATTTGATAATCAATGCCGCCATCATGACAAAATATGTTACAAAAAATAAATATACAATTAACCTTTTGAAAAGTATAACTTCCAAAAGTAATTAAGGGTTTCCAAAACCCAAAACTTGAAATTCCAATAATGGTCTTATTAAATTATATCAATCATAATTTAATTTTATACATTTAATAATTATCAAATAATTATTAAAACTATATATTAACTTTTAATATATAGTTACAAGTGTGATAAAATGATATTATTAATCATATTAATAATATTTGTGAGTATACCATCCAATTATATTAAATCCGCTATAGTATATCGAGCTAGCACGGGGACCAAATGGACCTACGGTTCCGAGCTCCAATAATCTCGAAATATTAATTAAGCTCTTAATTAAATATTCTGAATTATTAACTCCGGGTTATTCCACTAAAAATTCGAAGTTGCACTCTCGTTGCCGCAGATGATATATTAAGACGAACCAAGTCGGTGTACATCGATATAGTCACTACATACGAATTAACCCTTCATAAGTATTTCGTAATTAGAGCTGAGTCATAATGTCCGTTATACCCCTCTAATTATTTAAACCTTAAGTACCATTGATTCTCTAATGAACGATTTATTCATAACCATTATGAATTTTAATCTTTCTATTCGTAATAGAAAGACTTGAGCGCTCAAACCGTTCAAGTACCGAATCAACCCTTAAGAAAGATACTCCTCTACTTCTCGCAAGAAGGAGTGGACTCCATATCTATATAAAACATTCACATCTACACAACAGACCATGCCCCCAAATTACGTAGCTATTGGTCGAGACTGCTACACCAACCTCACCTTTGTAAATCAAAGGACATAGCCTGTCATGCAGGAGTTCGTAGTACACTCAGGATTAAGATCAATCCATATATGACCATCTAGTAGATCGAAATGACTTTCTTTGTTTAACGGATATTAAAAGAATGTCATTTCCATCTGGGTCCAGTCTTATATGATCACATCATACAAGGTGCATTAATTCTCATGTCTCTACATGGACGATCCCGGATCAAGGTCGCCATATAATTATAGAATGGACCGCAGCTATAGATAAACCACAAACAAAGTACCCGCTTTGTTTGCTCTATATGAACTATTTAAGATTACTAACTTCAGACTTAACTACTCTTATGTATGACACTCATACACTAAGTCTGACGGTACATAAGTAATCTAGGGTATTCAAGATAATTGATAATATGTGAATATTAAACAAACACTTTGATAAATGAATAATGCATCATTTTATTTCAAAACACATAAAGCCGTTTACATTACACGTAGCTCTAGGGCATACATCCCAACAATCTCCCACTTGCACTAGAGCAAATGGGACATGTCACGTAATCCTAGACCATCTAGATGACCTTCAAACACTTTAACCGACAAGGTCTTTGTAAATGGATCAGTCAGGTTTGCTGCGGATGCAATCTTTGTGACGATAACGTCTCATCTCTGCACTATCACCCTGATGAGATGATATTTTCTCTCTATATGCTTTCCCCTCTTGTGGCTTATTGGTTCTTCGGAGTTTGTCACTGCACCACTATTATCGCAATAAAGTGTGAGTGGTCTATCCATATCTGGAACAACTTCCAGATCTCCCAAGAATTTACGGAGCCGGACTGCTTCCTTAGCTACTTCACAAGCTGCTACATATTCAGCCTCCATGTGGAGTAAGCAATGCAAGATTGCTTTATACTCTGCATATTATAGCCCCACCACCTAGGATAAACACTGATCCATATGTTTTTTTTCCTAGAATCAACATTTGTCTGAAAATCAGAGTCTGTATATCCCCTTAGGATCATATCCTCACCAGAATACACAAGCATATAATCTCTCGTTCTCTTAAGATACTTGAGAATGTGTTTCACATCCACCTAGTTATCCAATCTTGGGTTCGACTGAAACCTACTGACTACTCCCACTGCAAAACAGATGTCCGGTCTCGAGCACAACATAACATACATGAGACTACCAACTGCTGAGGCATATAGGATATGTCTCATTTCCTCAACATCTTGAGGTGTCTTAGGAGAATGTTCCTTTGACAAATGAATTCCATGCCGATAAGGCATATTGCCTTTCTTGGAATTATGTATCCCAAATCACACAAGAATCTTGTCGATATATGATGCCTGAGACATAGCTAACAATCATTTCTTGCGATCCCGAAGTATCTGAATCCCAAGAACATAATTGGCCTCTCCCAAATCTTTAATTTGGAATTGGTTAGCTAGTCAGGTTTTCACGTCTGATAATATCTTTACATCATTCCCAATGAGTAAAATATCATCGACGTATAAAACAAGAAAAACCACATTTCCGTCAATGACGCGCTTGTATACACAAGGCTCATCAACATTCTGCTCAAAATCATAAGACTTGATCGTGGTATCAAATCTTATATTCCAAGATCGAGATGCCTACTTAAGTCCATAAATGGACATTTGCAGCTTGCAAACCTTTTTCTCTTGACCTTGGGCTATGAACCCCTCTGATTGTATCATATAGATACTCTCATCAAAATTTCCATTCAAGAATGCAGTCTTGACATTCATTTGCCAAATTTCATAGTCATATTATGCGGCAATGGATAGAGAGTGCAGATGGATTTGAGCATGGCTAATAACGAGAAAATTTCCTCATAGTCAACTCCCTCTTTCTGGGTATAACCCTTGGCCACTAGCCTAGCCTTGAAGGTCTATACCTTCCCATCTGCTCCCCTCTTCCTCTTATAGATCCACTTGCAACCTATGGGTTTCACCCCATCAGGTTGGTCTACAAGTTCCCAGACTGAATTGGAGTACATAGACTTCATCTCTAGTTTCATGGCTTTTAGCCATTCCTCTTTATCAGAATAATCCATTGCACTTTGATAGGTTAATGGATCTTCTATACCATTGCTGGATGCGACAAGTTGTGCCTCTCCAACTCCAAGATAGTGATCAGGTTGTCGTACAAACCTCCCACTACGTCTAGGTGGTAGATCATTCTGATGAGCTTGTTTTGACGCTCAGATGTCGAAGGTGCTATGTATTTGTCAACTATTGTTGACGATGGTGTGCTGGTCGAACCAGCAAGTAACTCCTCAAGTAACACTTTACTTCATGGTTTGAACTCCCTCATATAATCCTCTCATAGAAACGTAGCATTTGTCAATACAAACACTTTGTTATCATCAGGACTATAGAAGAATCCACCATAGTCTCCTTAGGATAGCCTACAAATATGCACACCTGAGAACGTGGTTCCAACTTTATAGTCTTATTCTTCAGCACATGACAAGAAACCCACTTGGATTCGAAATCCAAGCAAACCCCAAGCAACGGACAGAACCCCAAGAACCGCGAATATGATTTTGTAGGAACAAAACCTTTCCAAGGCCACAAAGAAGACCCACAAAGAACTTGCCCTTGAGAACCTTTAAGATGAATCCTTGTAGTGTTTTGCTAGCAATGGAGACGCCACTAAGTTTGCCAAAACTTAGATAAGTCGAATTCAAACTTGAAAAGGGGAATCCCTCCCTTACAATAATTCGGCCATAGCCAAAGCTTTAAGCTTTTTGAGTTTACAAATTCGTTGGTTCCCTCAAATGAAGAAGAAAGTAAGCTTAAATATTGTTACAAAAAGAAACCCTAAAGGCATAAAGACAATAATGCCCCTAAAAACGAAATTACACAAATATCAAGTCTTTAAGTCTTTAAAAGCCTAGAAAGCTTTATTCTAAACTGATTTGGGCCAAGTGAAATGGCTTTGGGCCCTTTCCATCGAAGCCCACATGCGCCTCTATTTGTTGGTTGCAGCCGGCCATAAAACTCTGAACTAATCCCGCCATTGCTTCTCTGAGTCTTTTGGTCCTCTGCCTCGTAATTGGCCCTTCTAGTACTTGTAATGCGTCATTTGGTTTGTTGTCTGCCTGGATCATGTCATCCCCTCCCTCTTGAAAAGGATTCGACCTCGAATCTGTACCTGCATCAAAAGGAGTTAAGTCAGAAACATTAAATGTAGCAGACACATTATACTTACCTTGTAAATCCAGCTTGTATGCATTGTCATTAATCCGTTCCAAAACTTGAAATGGACCATCCCCTCTCGGTTGTAGCTTAGATTTACGTTGTTAAGGAAATCTCTCTTTGCGCATGTGTACCCAAACCCAATCTCCAGGCTGAAATACCACACGCTTTCTTCCCTTATTAGCATGAGAAGCATATTGCTCATTCTTTCGTTGTATTTGCTCTCTTGCTTTCTCATGTATGTGCTTCACCAAATCGGCTTTCCTTTTTCCATCTAACCCCACATGCTCATCAACAGGCAAAGGTAACAAATCCAATGGAGTTAGTGGCTGAAAACCATAAACAATTTCAAAAGGTGAAAAAGATGTAGAAGAATGAATTCTACGATTATATGCAAACTCAATAAATGGCAAACAATCTTCCCAACTCTTCAAATTCTTTCCAACTATAGTGCGTAATAATTGAGATAAAGTCCTATTAACTACCTCTGTTTGTCCATCAGTCTGTGGATGACATGTGGTAGAATACAATAGTTTGGTGCCTAGTTTAGCCCACAACACCTTCCAAAATGGCTAAGGAACTTAACATCTCTATCTGATACAATACTCCTAGGTATACCATGGAGTCGCACTATGTCTCTGAAAAATAAATCTGCAATGTTTGTAGCATCATCGGTTGTATGACATGCAATGAAATGAGCCATTTTACTAAACCTATCAACTACAACAAAGATTGAATCTCTACCCCTCTTTGTCCTAGGAAAACCTAACACAAAATCCATCGATATATCAACCCAGGGTTCACTAGGTACAGGCAAAGGAGTATACAAACCATGTGGCATTAATTTAGATTTAGCATGCTTACATGTTAGACACTTATCACAAATACGCTCAACATCACGTTTCATTTTAGGCCAATAAAAGTGCTCATGTAAAATAGCTAAAGTCTTAGTAATCCCAAAATGCCCCATCAAACCTCCCCCATGCGCTTTTTTCACAAGCAACTCACGCATACTACAAGCAGGAACACACAACATGTTCGTTTTAAATAAGAAGCCATCATGAATGTAAAACTTTCCAAAAGATGACTTTGCACAAGTAGCATAAATCTCACCAAAATCAGAATCACACTAATATAATTCCTTAATCAAATCAAATCCCAACATCCGTGCATGCATTGAAGTAAGTAAAACATACCTGCGAGATAATGCATCAGCCACTATTTTTCTTTACCTTGCTTGTAGCGTATAACATATGGAAATGACTCAACGAATTCCATCCATTTTGCGTGTCGCTTATTCAGCTTACCTTGACCCTTCAAGTGTTTTAATGATTCATGGTCGGTGTGGATCACGAACTCTTTAGGCCACAAGTAGTGCTGCCATGTCTCAAGTGCTCTCACAAGCGCATATAACTCTTTGTCATACGTGGGGTACCTCAAAGCTGCTCCATTCAGCTTCTCACTAAAATAGGCTATTGGCCGCTTTTCTTGCATGAGAACTGCTCCAATACCTAACCCTGATGCGTCGCACTCAATCTCAAATGTCTTCTCGAAGTTGGGTAGTGCTAAAATGGGTGCACTGCATAACTTCGCTTTAAGGTCCTGGAATGCTCGCTCTTGCGCCTCGCCCCATTGAAAACCAACTGTCTTCTTTACTACCTCAGTCAATGGCGCGGCAATGCTACTGAAGTCCTTGACAAATCTCCTATAGAAGCTCGCTAACCCATGAAAGCTTCGGACTTCTGTCACTGTAGTTGGTGTAGGCCATTCCTGAATTGCCTTTACCTTTTCCACATCTACCTCGATGCCATCTGCACTCACAACAAAGCCAAGAAAAACAATTCTATCCATGCAAAATGTGCATTTGTCAGAGTTAGCATACAATTGTTCTTTTCGTAAAACATCAAGTACATGCTCCAAATGCATTACATGCTCATCTACTGTTTTACTATAAACTAAGATGTCATCAAAGTAAACCACAACAAACTTACCTAAAAATGCACGCATAACATGATTCATCAATCTCATAAATGTGCTAGGTGCGTTTGAGAGACCAAATGGCATAACTAACCATTCATACAAGCCATACTTAGTCTTAAATGCAGTTTTCCACTCATCTCCCTCTCTCATGCGAATTTGATGGTATCCACTCTTTAAATCAATCTTACTAAAAATTTTGGAACCATGCAATTCATCCAACATGTCATCTAGCCTAGGAATGGGGTGACGATACTTTACCGTAATATTGTTGATAGCTCGGCAGTCAACGCACATACGCCACGTCCCATCTTTCTTAGGAACTAGAAGCACTGGTACTGCACAATGACTCATGCTTTCCCTTACATACCCCTTGTCCATCAACTCCCGTACTTGCCTTTGTAGCTCCTTTGTCTCCTCGGGATTGCTCCTATAAGCCGGTCTGTTAGGAATGACTGCTCCAGGTATGAAGTCAATCTGGTGTTCAATACCTCTAATGGGTGGAAGCCCACTAGGTATGTCCTCTGTCAGTACGTCACTGTAATCCTGCAAAAGAGATGAAATAGACACAGGAAGCAAATGGTCAGAGTTAGTAAAATAAATATGAGGCTCCTTATAGACTAACAATAACATGAGCTTGCTAGCCTTGAATGCTTTCCTTGCTTCACCCTCACCCATGTAGAAACTCTTTTTAACTCTCTCTTTTGTTTCCCCCTTACGTTCACTCACACTCCCCTTGGAAACTCCCACGGCCTTGGCCTTATTTTTCTCACCAGATACACCACTCTCACTAGTCTCACCCAAGGTGGTGTTTCCCTTCGCTCTCTCTTTGTCACGCTCAAGTTGCAACTTAACCTGATCTTCATGGACTTGTGCAGGTGTAAGTGGGTACAATGTAATGGGTTTTCCCTTATGCTGGAAAGAGTACTTGTTCTTGAACCCATCATGAATAACCTTCTTATCAAACTGCCACGACCTGCCCAAAAGAATATGTCCTGCATGCATCGGTATCACATCACATAGGACATCATCTGTGTATGGCCCAATGGTAAAGCTCAACAGTACCTGCTTTGTCACACTTATCTCCCCACAATCATTTAACCACGGCAACTTGTAGGGCTTCGGGTGTCTCAAGCAACTCAACCCCAATCGCTCAATCAAAGCTGTGCTAGCAACATTAGTACAACTGCCCCCATCTATGATCATACTACACCCCTTGCCATTCACACGGCACCTAGTATGGAATATGTTCTCCCTCTGCTGCACACTCTCATCCTCTACAACAAGTGCACTCAAAGCACGCTTGACAACTAAGGATAAGTTATCCAGCGGGTATGCAGCTCCCTCATGGTCACTAGCATCCTCCAACTCTGGCATCTCCTCCTCAACCTCACTATCGGTAGAGTACACCTCTCCACTCTTTTTATCAATCACTAAGGTACGCCTATTGGGACATTGTGAAGCATAGTGTCTCATGCCCAAACACTTGAAACACTTGACATCTTTAGTTCTAGCAGCTACGCCCTCAGGTTTTGGTCTAGTTTTGCTCGGTTCCGCAGCCTCTTTACCCTTGGCACTAGGTTCGGCCCTAGGCTTATTAAAGCCTCCACTGAATTCGCCTCTAGGCTTGTCAAAGCCTCCATCTCGCTTCTCATTCGGAACCCATTTCCCTTTCCATGCAGAAGTAGCCTGAGTACCAAATCTGGATGTTGACTTTTTCTTGAGTTGCCTTTCTATCTTGATAGCCATGTGAAGCATATCCTCCAAATCAACATAATGATGCAACTCCACCATGTTTGCAATCTCTCTATTCAAGCCCCCTAGAAACCGTGCCATAGTAGCTTCTCTGCATCCTCAACTATATTTGCCCTGATCATGGCAACTTCCATCTCTGTGTAATAGTCTTCAACACTTTTGGTCCCCTGATACAGATGTTGTAGTTTCTGATACAACTCCCTATAGTAATGGCTGGGTATAAATCTCTTTCTCATGAGACCCCTAAGTTCTGCCCATGTCTGAACCGGTCTCTCATAGTTTCTCCTCCGAGTAGTGACAAGCTGATCCCACCAAATCATAGCATAATCGGTAAACTCAATTGCTGCCAGACTGATCTTCTTCTCGTCTGAGTAGTGATGACAGTTGAAAATCAATTCTATTTTCTTTTCCCATTCCAAATAAGCTTCAGGATCATTCTTGCCTTGGAAAGTTGGTATCTTGATCTTGATGCTACCTAGATCACCATCTACATCTCCTCACCTACCATATCCTCTCCGATCATAATCCCCTCTTCTGGCATCAAATGCACCTCTATCATCAAACTGTCTATCCCTCCTATCATTCCTCCTATCAAACCTCCTATTAGGCCTCCTATCATGCCTAGGCTGAAATCTCTCCTCCACATCATCAAAACCATCAGAATCATCAAACTCATTTTCAGCTTCCTCTTCATCTGGTGGTACATACGGTGGTGGTACACGGCGAGGTGGCGCATTGTGAGGTGGTGGCACATTCTGAGGTGGTGGTACTCTGGGACCGCTACCAGTTTGAATACTCTCTACACTCTTGGACAATCTCTCCAAAGCAGTATTCATATTCTCCATCATATCTGTAAATTTCCTATCCAAAGCCTCAAGCTTTTCATCAGTAGTTAGACCTGCCATCTCAACACTAAACAAACAGATTAGAAATAACAAGAAAGTAAAACAAATATCTAAATCCTCACACACTCTCACGTGTTTACACTCGAATGATATCACTCCACTCGTGTTTGCACTCTATTGGCTTTTACCCGATATTGTGCTCACAATCACTGCCTTTTACCACTCTTGAGTTCGTCCTCAATTCAAATGTGAATCACACTCTATCCAAGAATACAAACCAAATGTAGTCCTCAAGCCAGCATGAAACACAAAGGTCTAATAATAATATATAGGACAGGTGGAAACAAAATACGAACAGGAATAGCAACGACGAAGACTCAATCAATAATACTTAAACTAGAGTATTAGAAATAAGGAGTAAACAATTAGCACAATGGAAAAAAAATAAGCATGCAAATTCGCGGTCGTATGCAATTTCGGTAGAAAATTTGGCACCGCTATAGAAATTTTGATGGAATACCCTCCACGGGCACCTAAATGATAATATGGAACAAACTAAATTCAACCAAAAAATTTCACTTTTTTACTCTTTTTTTTTTTTTTTTTTTTTGGCTCAAGTGATCACTATCACTCAAGTCCCTTTTTCTTTTCTCTTTTTTTTTTTTTTGATAACGTTAGATGCTAAATGTGGTTCTGATTTCAGAGGTTGATTTAGGTTCTGATTTCAGAGGCTGGTTTTCAAAGCCTGATTTCAGAGTCTGATGATGGTCTGAATCTAAGGTCTGAATTCAGAGGCTGCTGGTCAGTGTCTGATTTCAGAGTCGAATAGGGGTCTGATTTCAGGGTCTGAATTCAGAGGCTAATTTTCAGAGGTTACTGGTCAGAGTCTGATTTCAGGGTCTAATTTTCAGAGGTTACTGGTCAGGGTCTGATTTCCGAGGCTACTGGTCATGGTCTGATTTCAGAGGCTACTGGTCTGGGTCTGATTTCAGAGGCTACTGGTCTGGGTCTGATTTCATAGGTTAAGTTTCAGGGTCTGATCTCAGAGTCTGATTTAATGGTTAAGTTTCAAGGTCTGAACTCAGAGTCTGATTCAATGGTTAAGTTTCAAGGTCTGAACTCAGAGTCTGATTTCAGAGGCAGATTTCAAAGGTTACGTTTTAGGTCTGATTTCAGACTTCACTTAGTTTCTCAGGGTCTGATTTCACACTTCACTAGGGTTTAGAGACAAAACACACAGCCGCCAAGAACATGCTTATTTCCTAAACATATGCTAAAGAACAAAATGACTATGACGAACTGATATGAAGAACAGAACAGAAGCCCAGAACTGGAAAAGTGATGAAGATGAACTGATATGCAACTGGAATGAACTGATATGCAGAACACACCAATAACAGATCCAGAAATGAACAAAACAAAAAACAGAATCAAGAACCAACAAGGACTGAAACGAAAATAACAAAGAACAAACACACCAAAAACAGATCCAGAAATAAGCAAAACAAAAAAAACAGAAACAAGATCCAACAAGAACTGAAACGAAAATAACAAAGAACAAGAGAAAAACAGAATCAAACAAAAGGAAAGATAGAAAAATCAGACCTTGGAACCCTGAGCTCTAGATACCAAATGACAAGAAACCCACTTGGATTCGAAATCCAAGCAAACCCCAAGCAACGGACAGAACCCCAAGAACCGCGAATATGATTTTGTAGGAACAAAACCTTTCCAAGGCCACAAAGAAGACCCACAAAGAACTTGCCCTTGAGAACCTTTAAGATGAATCCTTGTAGTGTTTTGCTAGCAATGGAGACGCCACTAAGTTTGCCAAAACTTAGATAAGTTGAATTCAAACTTGAAAAGGGGAATCCCTCACTTACAATAATTCGGCCATAGCCAAAGCTTTAAGCTTTTTGAGTTTACAAATTCGTTGGTTCCCTCAAATGAAGAAGAAAGTAAGCTTAAATATTGTTACAAAAAGAAACCCTAAAGGCATAAAGACAATAATGCCCCTAAAAACGAAATTACACAAATATCAAGTCTTTAAGTCTTTAAAAGCCTAGAAAGCTTTATTCTAAACTGATTTGGGCCAAGTGAAATGGCTTTGGGCCCTTTCCATCGAAGCCCACATGCGCCTCTATTTGTTGGTTGCAGCCGGCCATAAAACTCTGAACTAATCCCGCCATTGCTTCTCTGAGTCTTTTGGTCCTCTGCCTCGTAATTGGCCCTTCTGGTACTTGTAATGCGTCATTTGGTTTGTTGTCTGCCTGGATCATGTCAGCACATGTGTTGGACACCCCCATTTGCAGAAATTTCATAAACTAGTTTTATGACCATTCCACAACTCTAAGGGAGTCTTAGGAATAGACTTAGATGGAACTACATTAAGGATATTGACAAGAACTCACTTGGGTTTGAAACCAAACAAACCCCCAAACATCTTTCTCAAACCCCAAGAACTTTGAATACTGATTTTGTAGGAACAAAACCCAACCAAGATCAGCCCCTAACCACCATGAAACTCACGTCCATGATAACCACAAGCATGAAATCAGATTGTATTTTGCTAGCAATGGAGACGCCACTAAGTTGCCAAGCTTAGATAAGTCAATTTGAACTTGAAAAGGGGAATCCCTCCCTCAACAAGGTTTCGGCCATAGCCATGGAAAGCTCAAGCTTTTCTCTCTTTCAAATTTTGTATATTACGTTGGTTGTCTCCAAAATACAAAGAATAGTCATATAATAAGGGTTACAAGAGAGTAAAAAGACTAAAATGACCCTAGAGCTAAAATTACCAAAAGCCCTAAGTCAAACACCTCAACCACGACCATTAAGGTCCTTTTACACCTAAATAAACTTAAAACAAAGATTAGAAGCTAATCTCACTTAAGCTAATTGAGGTGCTTACATGCTATAGTAAATTGACGTGCTTCCAGCTAAGTAGAGATCTAAGCATAATTAAGCCTAATGGCATAGTCAACCATGTTAATTACATCATAAATAAAGTCAACATGTCGAGCACAAATGACAAAAATGCCCCCATTTGGCCGAATTCAACATAGTCCAAAAATAGGTCAAATCGGGTCAAAAGGGTGCTGGTGCTGAAGTTGCTCTGCTATGCTTCAGTCTAAGCTGATCTGGGTCAAATGAAATAGCTTAGGGACCTCTTTGGTTATGCCCATATGTGTCTCTGGTGTGCACTTAACTTGGTTGCTGCAACTGGTCACATAGCTCTGAGTTAGTCCCGCAAAGGCCTCTCTGATCTTCTTTGCTCTTTGGCATGTGATTGGACTTGTTGGCAACTGCATGGGTTCCTCCAAGTTGTTAGCTGCATCTTGTAATGTCTCTGGTGTGGTTGGACTCATGTCATTCCCTCCTTGTTGAAAAGGATTCGACCTCGAATCTGAACCTGCATTAAAAATAAAATAAGTCAGAAACATTAAACATTGCAGAAACGCAAACTCACCAGGAAGATCAAGCTTGTAAGTATTGTCGTTGATCCGCTCCAAGACTTGAAATGGACCATCTCCTCTTGGTTGCAACTTGGATCTTTTCCTCTTTCATATAAAGCCACACCCAATTACCGGGGTCATACACAATGCATTGGAAACCTATTATTCTCACCAACTCTGCCTTTCCCTTATCATTCATACTCCCAAGCTTAATAACAATCAAAGATAATAAATCCATAGGAGTTAAAGAATTAGAATCATAATCAATCTCATAAGGCAAGTAAAAACTAGAAGAATGAATGCATCTATTATATGCAAACTATGGCCCCACTATTGCGTCTGTGATCTTCTTAGCTCTTTGGCGTGTGATTGGGCCTGTTGGCAATTGTAAAGTCTATAATATTCCTTGGGTGACTGCATTCATGTCAAATGTTGTCCCTTGGATCATGTCAGATATGCATTACAGTTTGCAGTGCATATCCCCATAACGAACTAGGTAGTGAGCTATAACTAAACATAGATCTCATCATGTCTAGTAGGGTCAGATTTCTCCTCTCTACAACACCATTTTACTGTGGTGTTCCAGGTGTTGTGAGCTGGGATACTATCCCATGCTCAACTAAGAATTCCTTGAAATCTCTGTCAAGGTATTCTCCTCCATGATCTGATCATAGAGTTTTGATTGTTTTACCTAACTGGTTCTCAACCTCAGCACGATACTCTTTGAAATTTTCAAAAGTATATGACTTGTGCTGCATTAGGTAAACATACACATATCTAGAATAATCGTCAATGAATGTGACGAAGTATTCATAACCACCTCGGGCTCTTACATTCATTGGTCCGCAAACATCCGAATGTATTAGCTCAAGTGGTTGACAGGCTCTTATACTTTTTCCAGTAAAAGGTCTGTTGGTCATTTTTCCTTCTAAACATAATTCACAGACTGGTAAAGTTCCGAGCTTTAACTGGTTTAAGGCTCCGTTCTTTATCAATCTATCTATTCGGTCAAGGTTGATATGACCAAGTCTAGGATGCCGTAGATATGTGTCATCGTGAGAAATCTTTGGCCGTTTAGTTTTAGGTTTCTCAACCTTAAATATTTCAGCGTTGAGCAGTGACCTATGTGTTAACGGTCTGAGTTTTTTGTGCATATGGTTAATCCATTTCTACCAATAATAACTAAATTGCTATTAAAAGAAACTGAATAACCATCATCCAAAAGTTTAGAAAAAGAAATCAAATTCATGCAAAAACCAGGAATGAATAACACATTGTTCAAATTTAAATATCTGTTATTTGTAAAATTTAAACTAGAAACTCCCACTGCTCTTGCTGAAACGGCATCCCCTGTCCCGACCCTCATGGTGTAGTCACCTTCAGCAAGGTCCATCCATGAGTCATGTTGCTGCAAAGAAGAATAAACATGGTTAGTGGCTCCAGAGTCAACAATCCAGGCGGATTTATCATCATCCACTAATAGAGATTCGATAACGAGTAAATCATATTTACCTGTTTCCTTTTTCTCCTTCAGCTTAGCAAGGTATTTAGGACAATTCCTTTTCCAATGCCCATTCTTGTTGCAGTGGAAACATTTTCCCTTGGGCTTGGCATCCTTGGAGCCTTTCTTGTTCTTCTTCTTCATGGGCTTTGCCTTAGCTTCCCCAGTGCTATTCTTCTTCATCTTTGCAGATTTAGAAGACTCGGTAATATTTGCCTCAGCACCGGACTTACGAGGATCCACAAGCATGGACTCGTAATAGGTGAGCTCATTAAGCAGTTGGGTCAAAGTAAAAGTCAACTTGTTCATAACATAGTTGCTTTTAAACTGTAGGAAACTCTTCGGAAGAGTTTCCATAATCATGGTCACCTGGCTACGCTCGTCAATACGAGCTCCATGGGTTTCAGCAGTGTTGAGATAGGTCATCATCCTCAAGACGTACTCTCGGACTGATGTCCCATCCTTCATCCTAGCAGTCATCGCTGAGACCATGGATTGACGCTCCGAAGGCTGCCCAAACATGCCCTGCAATGACTCCATCATCTGAGATGCAGAAGCCATAAGTTCATGCTTTGCAGCAAGAACCTCAGACATTTCTAGTAGGTATCACGCATAGCTTGGCCATCATTTCTAGCCGGCTCGGGAGGACTCTCCTCCGTCAGGACAAACTTTAGGTCTTCACAGACCAGGATAGCGTTCATGTTACTTTTCCACTTAACATAATTTTCTCCCGTTAATTTATCATTTGAGAGTATGGAAATAATTGGAGAAACCATGGCTGAAAAATAAAATAAACACTCATTTAACATTCATTCATCGCATATTAAAATCATCAAATAATTTTGGCATAAAATTAAACACGATGCATGAATCCATAAATAACGAATTAGAAACCTAAGAGAATTACTATGCCACGGAAATCTATCATCCCACAAGTAAGTGCCGTCGTATGGTAGGTCAAGTACTTGCATGATAGATCGAGACAATCTCAGTCGATTAATATATACGGGAATAACTCTTATTCCTTTATTAAACAACTATTGTTTCATTTTATCAAGGAATTTTATTAACAATTAATTATTCCTTTGTGAGTGTGACCCGCCGTTTCGGGATTCTTAGACTTAACGAGTGAAGTGCAACCGTAGGGTAGGTCAGTTCACAAGATACATCTAGAATCCCTATCCTCTCGGAATCCACACCTGATATTGACCCAAAATGGACACCATCCGTAGGGGACGAAAGCAAAGCCATCTCGAGGCGCCTTTTGAATCTCACGTTTTCGGACTAACAATGGAGATCGCGGGATATACTGTCGTATATCCCTCTCCCACTCACTATTTTAAAATATTAAGGTTTCTATTTATAAAATATCTAATATTTTAATTTAACTAGTGTGAATAAATTTATGGCGGCTAAATCATAACTTTTATTTACACTAGTTCACCATTAGTGACCTAACCAACTTTAACTCTTAAAATTTATATCACTAATTATCCATTAGTCTCTACTAATTGTATTGCTCAATTAAACTAATTTGATTAGAGTGATATTAGTGACCTATTCTATTTTAACTCTTAAAATATTAGAACACTAATAGGTTTAAAATTTTAGAATCCTAAAATGGTCAAGATTTATATTAAACTATTTGATTAATTTTAGTGCGTTATAAAATCCAATGGTACGTGGAATTGTATCCCGAGTACAGACCATATTACCGTCCATTCGGATTCAGCTATGGAATTTATGTACGGGTTTCCATCCTATATACAAATGGAATTTATTTTGTACTTATTAAGCCCAATATATTAGAATTCAAATTTTAAACAATAAAACTAATTATTTTTCCGTGCATATCATAATCTAATTTAAACATTTTAAAAAGCACAAAATCATATTTCATGTCTATAATGACTATGCATCTAATGCATGTTATGGCATGTAAAATGCAAGAGTAGGCACCCTAAGCTATATGACATTTTATTCAAACAATTCGAATTAAACAAACATATAACATAAAAATATTTTGCATTGACCGGGCTCTTATTTTTCCTATACTAATCTAATTAGTACAAAAATACCCAAGGCATCCCTTGGTCCTCAAATCACACTCCAAGGTGGTGTTGGCTCATTTTGCGACTTCGGTGCTCCAAATTACAACAATTGAAATTTTACATTGGAAAATAAAAAATTACAACAATTGTAAACAATGGCCTTATGGTCTTACATCCCAAAATCAAAACCAACAAATAAATAAGAGCCAGAAAAATTTACAACCAATGCAAAATCCATTCATCACATGAAAAATAATAAAATAAGAGCCAGAAAAATTTACAACCAATGCAAAATCCATTCATCCAATGAAAAATAATAATCATTCATCATATGAATATTATGTTATGCCTACTCACCTAAACATGCATATCAATATTTATAACTCATATAAACATATTAAAAATAGTAACTTTAAATGAAAAGAGAAGGGTTAAGAACACTTTTCAACCTTGCTCTCGATGCCAATTGTAGGAAACGCTTTCCTCGTGCAGCGGAAACGGTTTAGGCACACGGATCAGACTTGAAATTTTTTTTTGCCCTTCTCCTTTGAATGCCGAATGCTACTGCTACCACCCCTGAAATTTTGCTTAAGTTCTAGACAAAATTCCAGCCCTGAAACAGCCCCAGAATAGTCACCGAACAGCCCCGAATAGCCGGACAAAAACTGGACTATTTTGGACTCGATTCGCTCCCAACACACTGCAGAAACAGCCCCTGAAATGCGTGGACAGCGACTGTGTTTTGGTTCTGATTTTTCACTTGAAAACAACCCCAACACAGCCCCAAAACATCACAAAATATTCACCAAAAATTATGGATTAAAATGAAACCAAACCGAGTTCCGTTTCACCAAGAAAGGGGCGGTAATGAGCAAAAAAAAAATGTTCACTGTCGAGTACAAAGAGAAAGAGATGAAGATGAATTTTGTTTGACACCACAAGTCTTCCGAACTATATCTCGTTACCAACGGAAACTTATGTGGGCAAGACTCACAAAATAAACCCTAAACGATATAGAGATTTAAACACACTAACAATTTTTGTTCTTTTGATTTTTGTTTTTCTTCTTTTTCTTTTGTTTTTGGTTTTCTCAACTTTTGAGGGAATTAGAGAATAAGAAGAAAAAAGTTGGCTAGGTTAGAATGAGATGCTTATCAAAAAGAAAAAATAAATCTTCTTTTTATACCTAGGGTTATTTGTTTCCAAAACAAACAAAACCCTTGCCTTTCCTTTTTACAAAAATCGGCCAAGCATAAAGGAAACTCAAAAAAAAATTTGCAACAAAAAAATTTGATAATCAATGCCATCATCATGACAAAATATGTTAAAAAAATAATAATTATCCTTTTGAAAAGTATAACTTCCAAAAGTAATTAAGGGTTTCCAAAACCCAAAACTTGAAATTCCAATAATGGCCTTATTAAATTATATCAATCATAATTTAATTTTATACATTTAATAATTATCAAATAATTATTAAAACTACTATATATTAAATTTTAATATATAGTTACAAGTGTGACAAAATGATATTATTAATCACATTAATAATATTTGTAAGTATATATTTGGACCATCTAATTATACTAAATCCATTATAGTATATCGAGCTAGCACGGGAACCAAATGGACCTACGGTTTCGAGCTCCAATAATCTCGAAATATTAATTAAGCTCTTAATTAAATATTCTGAATTATTAACTCCGGGTTATTCCACTAAAAACCCGAAGTTACACTCTTGTTGCCGCAGATGATATATTAAGCCGAACCAAATTGATGTCCATCGATATAGTCACAATATACGAATTGACCCTTCACGAGTATCTCGTAATTATAGCCATGTCATAATGTCCGTTATACCCCTCTAATTATTTATACCTTAAGTACCATTGATTCTCTAATGAATGATTTATTCATAACCATTATGAATTTTAATTTTTCTATTCGTAATAGAAAGACTTGAGCGCTCAAACCGTTCAAGTACCGAATCAACCCTTAAGAAAGATACTCATCTACTTCTCGCAAGAAGGAGTGAACTCCATATCTATGTAAAACATTCCCAGCTACACAACAGACCATGCCCCCAATGTACGTAACTATTGGTCGGGACTGCTACACCGACCTCACCTTTGTAAATCAAAGGACATAGCCTGTCATGCATGAGTTCGTAGTACACTCAAGATTAAGATCAATCCATATATGACCATCTAGTAGATCGAAATGACTTTCTTTGTTTAACGGATATTAAAAGAATGTCATTTCCATCTGGGTCTCGTCCTATATTATCAATCATACAAGGTGCCTCCATTCTCATGTCTTTACATGGACGATCGTGGATCAAGGTCGCCATACAATTATAGAATGGACCGCAGCTATAGATAAACCACAAACAAAGTACCCGCTTTGTTTGCTCTCTAGGGACTATTTAAGATTACTAACTTCATACTTAAATCCTCTTGTGTATGACACTCATACAGTAAGTCTGAAGGTACATAAGTAATCTAGGGTATTCAAGATAATTTATAATATGCAAATATTAACCAAACATTTTGATAAATGAATAATGCATCATTTTATTTCAAAACACATAAAGCCGTTTACATTAGACGTAGCTCTAGGGCATACATCCCAACATGTATAAGGTAATGGATTTTCCCTTATGCTGAAATGAATACTTATTCTTAAACCCATCGTGTAAAACCTTTCTATCAAACTGCCACGGCCTTCCTAAAAGAATGTGTACTGCATACATGGGTATAACATCACACAAAACATCATCAGTATAAGGCCCAATGGTGAAGCTCAATAATACCTGCCTAGTCACCCGTACTTCTCCACAGTCATTCAACCACTGCAACTTGTAAGGCTTGGGATGCTTCAAGCAATCTAATCCCAACCTCTCAACTAAAGATGTACTTGCGACATTAGTACAACTGCCCCCGTAAATGATCATACTACACCCCTTACCATTCACACGACATCTAGTATGGAATATGTTCTCCCTCTGCATATCACTCTCATCCTCACCAATTTTTGCACTCAAAGCACGCTTCACAACTAAAGACAAGTTATCCAGCGGGTATGCAGCTCCCTCTCTGTCACCAGTATCCTGTATCGCAGGCTCATCATCCTCAACCTCAACCTCACTGTCAGTAGAATGTACCTCACCACTCTTCTTATCAATTACCAAGGTGCGCCTATTGGGGCACTTTGAAGCTAAATTTCTCATCCCCAAACACTTGAAGCACTTGACATCCTTAGTCTTGGGTGTTGTACCCTCGAGTTTCGGTCTAGCCCTACTTGGTTCTGCAGCCTCCTTACCCTTGGCACCTGGTTCGGCCCTTGGCTAGTTAAAACCCCCATCCCGTCGATCATTAGGAACCTATTTCCCCTTCCATGTCGGAGTAGTTTGAGTACCAAATCTGGATGTAGTTTTCTTCTTGAGTTGCCTCTCTACCTTGATAGCCATGTGAAGCATATCCTCCAAATCAACATAATGATGCAACTCCACCATGTTGGAACTCTCTCTATTCAAGCCCCTTAGAAACCGTGCCATAGTAACCTCTGCACCCTACACTACATTTGCCCTGACAAGGGCGACCTCCATCTCAGTATAGTAATACCCCACACTCTTGGCCCCTTGATACAAATGTTGTAGTTTCTGATACAACTCTCGGTAGTAATGGCTGGGTATGAATCGTTTCCTCATGAGACCTCGAAGTTCTTCCCATGTCGGAACTGGTCTCTCATAATTCCTCCTTCTGTTAGTAACAATCTGATCTCACCGAATCATCGCATAATCAGTGAATTCCATGGCTGCCAGATTGATCTTCTTCTCATCAAAGTAATGATGATAGTTGAAAATCAACTCGATTTTCTTCTCCCACTCCAAATACGCTTAAGGATCATTCTTGCCCCGGAAGTTTGGTATCCTAATCTTGATGATACTCAAATCACCATCAATATCACCATGTCTACCATAACCCCTCCTATCATATTCCTCAAGTCTGTCATCAAATCCTCTATGCCTATCAAACCTCATATCTCTTCTATCATGCCTCCGCTATTGCCTATGATTCATGGGCCTATACCTCTCTTCTTCCTCAACAGAGTCTTCCAAATCATCAAACCCATCATGATCATTCTCGGACTCCTCTTCCACTACTGGTACTCGAGGTGGTGGAACTTGCCGTGGTGGCACAACTTATGGTGGTACTCGTGGAATACTGCATGTCTGTATACTATCAAAACTCTTTGACAACCTCTCCAAAGCAGTATTCATTTTCTCTATTATATTTGTAAACTTTATATCTAAAGCCCCAAGCTTCTCAGCCACCGTCAAACTAGTACCTGCCATCTCAAAGCTTCATCAAACAGAATAGAAGTAACAAATATGTGAAAACAGTTATATAACCTCACAATCTCACACGCTCATGTGTTTGCACTCAATTACGTATCACTCCACTCCACTCGTGTTTGCACTCAATATAATGTGAATATGACTCGCGGATGCATCCTCGGTTTCCTTGATCAAGGATTATCTCGGGTAGTTCAGTGGTTTATCAGGTTTAATCCCGAATCCAGCTAAAAGTAATTTCTTCTCCTCTGGTATCTCTTCTACCCTTCAGGGCCAGCTGCGTCATGTTTTGGGGTTCCAAGTAGGGATTCTTCCAGTGCAGTATTTGGGAGTCCCTTTGATTTCTACTAAACTCCGGGCCTCAGATTGTGGTTCTCTTGTGGATCGTATTGTCATGCGTGCTAAGAGTTGGAGTAGTAAGTTTCTCTCTTATGCGGGGTGGCTTCAGCTCATTAAGTCTGTTTTGTTCTCCATTAAAGTTTATTGGTCTTCTTTATTTATTCTTCCTAAGTCTGTTATTAGGAAGGTGGAGACGATTCTCCGTTCTTTCCTTTGGAAGGGTAGCACGCTCACCTCTTTTGGGGCGAGAGTGGCTTGGAGTAGAGTTTGTCTACCTCTAAAGGAGGGGGGGCTGGGGATTAAGAGATTGGATACTTGGAATAGATCTGCTATTGTTAAGCACATTTGGTTTCTTTATTCTGGCCAGGTTTCTTCTTGGTCGAATTGGGTTCACTCTTATTTGTTGAGGGGGAGAAGTTTTTGGGAGGTGCATTGTCCTTCAGATTGCTCTTGGAGTTGGCGTAAGATTTTGGAGCTTCGTTCTTGGTCCCGGCGGCGGATGAGAGTTTTTTTTTGGATAAGGTAAGTATTATAACCAAAAGAAAACTATACAAGAGCAAAGGGGCATCCCCCAGGATCTAGAGAGGACAAGCCCTCCTAGAAGAAAGCCAAACGGCTACAATAGATCAACTAAAGATGTCATCGGGCAAGTGCCACGAGAGGTGAAGCCATTTATTGTCATAAGATGGAGTCACCTTACGTAAAGAACTAACACGATTCCGAACATCAAAAACAATATCATATAGAAGAACAGAAACTGGCCTAAGAGGCATATCATGAGTGCGAGCATTCCTCTCCCTCCATATATGGTAAACTGACGCTGCAAAGGACAGACGAACCAGAAGATGATATAAAGAGGCACCAGAGAACTGACAAAGCCACTCAACAGTTTGGCGCCAATCTCGACAGCTCCAGTCTAAACCACACATGGCTAACACAGACGACCAAACCCTCAATGAAAAGAGGCACTGAAATAAAAGATGATCGATGTCCTCACTCGAACTACCACAAAGGATACACCGCGAGCAAGAGGATATACCAAAATTCATTAGACTGTCCTGAGTACACAGGCCTCCCTGAATGGACATCCAAAGAAGAAAAGAATGGCGGGGAATAGATTTCCGGAACCAGACAACTCTGGACCAAGGCATCTCGGGTCTCCTCGACCTCAAAGCATTCCAGGCACAATCCACAGAAAATTTCCCATGTCTATCATCTTCCCAAACCAGCATATCTTCCCTCAAACTAGAAGGAGACGGAAGGTGAGTCTGAGCCAGATCAACAAGAGCAGCAGATCTAGAAGGGGGCCAATGCCAAGCAGAATCAGAGATAATGGAAGCAACTGTCGCCATCCTATCCAAGCCAGAATCATAAATCACTCTCTCGCCCAATGAGTACTCAATCGGGCCTACAGGATGCCAATTATCAAACCACAATAAAGTCGACTCACCATTCCCAATACTCACTCTCATCCGCCGACGGGACCAAGAACGAAGCTCCAAAATCTTACGCCAACTCCAAGAGCAATCAGAAGGACGAGGGATCTCCCAAAAACTTCTCCCCCTCAGTAAATAAGAGTAAACCCAAGTAGACCAAGAAGAAACCTGACCAGAACAGAGAAACCAAATATGCTTGACAATAGCTGCTCTATTCCAAGCTTCCAGACTCTTTATACCCAGACCCCCCTCCTTAAGAGGTAAACAAATTTTGCTCCAAGCTACTCTAGCCCCAGTAGTGATAAGCGCACTACCCTTCCAAAGGAAAGAACGAAGGATAGTCTCCACCTTCCTAATCACTGACTTAGGAAGAATAAATAAAGAAGACCAATAAACTTGAATGGAGAACAAAACAGACTTTATAAGCTGGAGCCGACCTGCATAAGAGAGAAACTTACAACTCCAACTTTTAGCACGCATAACAATACGATCCACAAGAGAAGCACAGTCAGAGGCCCTAAGTTTAGTAGAGATCAAAGGAACCCCCAAATACCTCACAGGAAGAGTCCCCACCTGGAATCTCAACACATCTCGCAGTTGGTCTTGCATAGATAGAAGAGAGATGCCAGAAGAGAAGAGATGACTCTTAGCTGGATTCGGAATTAAACCTGATAAACCACTGAACTGCCCAATACAATCCTTGATCAAAGAAACAGAGGATGCATCTGCTTTACAAAAAATCATAAGGTCATCTGCAAAACAGAGATGAGTAAGACGGTCCTTTGAACACCGCCAGTGGAACTGGAAACCCGGATCAGTAGCCATATTACGAAGAAGGCCTGATAAAACTTCCATAGCCAAAACAAAGAGATAAGGAGACATAGGATCACCTTGTCGCAACCCACGACCCCCAGAGAAAAATCCATTCAGCTCACCATTAATAGAAACAGAGAATCTCGTAGTAGTCATACACTCCTGAATCCAACCCACCATCCTCTCAGGAATACCAACAGTCCTCAGAACCTCAACCAAAAAATCCCAACGAACAGTGTCATAAGCTTTCATCAAGTCTATCTTAAGAGCACACCTCGGGGAACCGCCATTCCGGTGATAATTCCGAACCAATTCCTGACATAAGAGAATATTGTCGCTAATACGCCTTCCCTCGACAAAAGCAGATTGATTCTGACTGATCACTGAAGGGAGAATGACCTTAATTCTGTTCGCAATCAGCTTAGCAATGCACTTGTAAATGGTGTTACAGCAAGAAATGGGCCTATAATCCTTAACCTGGGAAGGGTTAGGAATCTTAGGAATCAGAGCAATGGATGTAGCATTTACCTGCCTCAAAAGACGACCAGAAGAAAAGAATGAATGAATAGCACATAAGACATCATCCCCCACAATATTCCAACACTTCTTAAAGAAACCCGAATTAAACCCATCCGGACCTGGAGCTTTATTGTCTTTCAGCCCGAACAAAACAGCCTTAATCTCCTCATCCTCAACCTCACGAGAAAGAGCCATACTCTGCTCCTCAGTCACATGTCTAGTAATGGCAGAATGGAGGGTCACCCTATCAAAATCCTGCTGACGATGCTGAGGACCAAAAAGGGACTCAAAAAAGGAAACAATCTCATCTCTAACCAAAGCATCTTCCTCCACTCGGGTACCATCCTCTTTAGTAATAGAAGTAACCTTACTACGGCCATGAAAACTCTTCATAGCGGTAAAGAAGAACTTAGAATTCTGATCCCCAAGGTTAAGCCACTGAACACGAGATTTCTGTCTATTAAAGCCTTCTTCAGCCCGACTCAAATCACCATAACTCACTGAAAGACAAGCTTCCTCAGCTAACAGAGCAGGGTCACTGGGGAAGTCCTGTAAAGCACATTGAACTCTATCCAACTCCTTCCTGATCTCCAAAACACGACAAGAAATTTTAGAGAAATGC
Source organism: Zanthoxylum bungeanum (assembly GCA_019454045.1). NCBI lineage: Eukaryota > Viridiplantae > Streptophyta > Magnoliopsida > Sapindales > Rutaceae > Zanthoxylum > Zanthoxylum bungeanum. Next base: position 108,558 of record SKCR01021020.1, read on the forward strand.
TCAACATTAAATTTCTTCAAAGCTGCTTTAACATTCTTTAGCTTACAACATAACCGGAACATTGGAGTACCATGAACATCAATATCCCAAGCCCTAGCCACAACAGAAAGAAAATCAGGATGATCCACCCAAAACTGAAAGAATTTAAAGGGAATTTTCCTTTTAGGGAGCTCTGCAAGCTTAACAACCATAGGAGAGTGATCAGAAATCCGGGAAGGAAGAAAGCGGGCAGAAGAACCCGGGAAAATACACTCCCAAGAAGGATTTACCAGAACACGGTCCAACTTGCGCCAAATAGGAGACTGAATCTGCTTATTAAACCAAGTAAACTTACACCCAGAATACTGCAGATCATCCAAGCCAGCTTGACCCAAACAGCAACCCAAGTCATCTTTCCAAGCTGGCCAAGCCACAGATCCACCACTATGCTCAAACGGAGAACGGATAGCATTGAAATCACCTAAAACAAGCCAAGGGGAATCATCAACCATACTACCACAATTAAGCAGGTCAGCCCAAGATCTCGCCGCTTCTCGTAATCACACTCACCATAAACCACTGAAACTACACAATTCCAAACCCCAGAAATAGGAGTCACACGACAGTGAATAGCTTGAGCTGAAGACTGAATAATGCTAACAACAACATCATTAGGATTCCAACAAATCCAGATACGACCAAACGGACTAATATCAGAATGGCAAAAAAACTTCCAAGAAGGATTAATCGCACGAGAGACATTCATAAGATTAACCTCCTTAACCTTGGTTTCAACTAAACCACACAACGAGAGCTTCTCCTCACTAAAAAACCTCCTGACTTCAGCATGTTTTAAAGGGTCATTGAGACCTCTAATATTCCAACAACCAAAAATCATTAAAACAGATGAAAAAAGGCCAAACCCACAAATCAACGTCGACGACCCCCCCCAGAAGACTTCCACTTCTGACTCCTTTTCCCACCTGAACCCTTTTGGGATTTGTTACCATAAATCAATTTCTTAGATTCCAGGGAGTCAACAGCCTTAATAGCCAAACTGTTAACCAACGGAGTAGGCGAATCATAAACTGCAGACGGCGAGCACTCATTTACCTCAGTATAAGGAAGATCCTCACCAAGTTGTGAGGAGTCAATGGAGTTTTCCCCTTTCAAATTACCATCTATCACCATAGAAGCAGTCTCAGAAGGAATCACAGGCAGAGAATGAGTAACCAAAGTCGGATTCAACCCATTAGAAGAACCCTCACCCAAAACAGGAATTCTCTCAGCAATCAAAGGCACCACATCACTCGAACTAACATGATGGTTCAAAGAAGTACCCTTACCTTTCTTATTTTTAGTGACCGGGATCCAAGCCCCCTCCTGAGCCTTAGCAGAATCAAAAGGAGCATCCTTATTCGAAGATGGAGGATGTGGCTTAGGAATAGCAGGCTGAGGAAAACTTTTAATCTCCTTACTAGGTGCCTTTCTGGGGCACGAATTCACCGAGTGCCCAAAAACTTCACAAGTGGAACATTTCACAGGAACCCATTCAAACTCAACCCTAATAGGAACCCTAGTGCCATTAGGGTGTTGGAACACAATCTCCTCAATAAGGGGGCTCCGAGCATCAATCTCAACACAAACACGAGCAAAGCTGAGACGTTTCCTGGACTGGGTAATATAGTCAACATTGAGAGGTTTCCCAACTGCACTTGCTACACAGCTAATCCCTTTCGCCGTCCATAAAGAAAAAGGAAGGTCAAACAGTTTGAGCCAGACCGGGACCTTGAACAAATCCTCCTTAGTCAAAGATAAATTAGAATGCCAAAGTTTTAAAACCAACGGCCTATTAGCCATATGCCAAGGGGCTCCATCCAACACCACACCAGCCTCTTGAAGGCTATTGAATCTAAACAAAAAGAAACCATTCTCGGACGTAAGGACTTCTAACAAACCCATCCTTCCCCATAACTTGTGTGCAATAGAATTGACAGTTTGGAAGGGTAGACGTTTTCCCACAAAATAACCAACTAAAGTATTCTGCCAGTACACACTCCCTTCTTCCAAAACTTCTGCTGGAGGGCATACAACAACTTTACCATCAATAATATCAGGTTTGACATAATGTAAAGCTGTGGAAGCAAAAGACGAATCGAGATTGTCAACTCCAATAGCACCATTCAAAGCAGAGGCATAACTCTTAGGGCCCCCAAGACAACTCCCTGCAGCAGCTACAGAAGCTTCAGGCAAAGCAACATGACTCACACCTAAGCCACCATTCTGCCTCACAGTACCATCTTTCATAAAATCAGGATTCAATGAGGCTCTACCAGCAGAAACACTACGGTTCACTTCACTCAATCTACCAGTCACACCATTAGCATCACAAAAAGACTTCCTGCCATGACCAAAACCAACAGTACCAGCATCCATAGCAGCCTTACCATCAGAATTACAACCAACCAGTTCAGAACTAGGAATACTAGCATCAATATTCAAGCCATTCTTAACCTCAATCTCCCCAGAAATTAGGCTGCCATCAGAACCGCCAGAAGTACCATGACCAGCCATACAACCAGAGGATACATCCAATCCAGACTCAATCAAACACCCATTAGCAGCTCCAACACCACAAAGTACAGGAACAGAAACCACAACTCCCTCACCGGCTTCAGAAACAGAGACAGCACTCAACTCAGACTGAGCACCAGGGCCAGACTGAAAATTCAAAACATCAGGGACAACACCTACGACATTACAAGGCACACGAGCACTAGCAGACTCACCACCTAAAGCCAAATCCACACCCAAATCAGCAGCTACAACCATTTTGTCCAAATGAGGGCACTGAACACCAACACCAGAACCAGAACGATCAACACCACAAACAACTACGGCATTTCTTGGCTCACAAGCACGGGCATTCTCACCACACGAGACCAATTTCTCCACAATCAAATCAGTGTCTACAACCATTCTGTCCAGAGGAGAAGACAGATCGCCAACACCAGAACTGGCAACAACACAGACAGCCGCAGAGGGGACGCCAAAATCAGAGGCAGTGTTTCCTGGAGAACCACCTACAGAATCAGGCGCAACCGTCGGCACAGGGACGTGCAGACCGGAAGCAACCTCCCGGACAGACCTAACAGCCAACCGGCCAGTACCAAGGAGGCGCGGCCCCACACACGGCACACCTGAAGGAGGCATGGGGGAAGCAGCACAGGCGACGCAAGACGAGCACAAACGGGAAAAGAGACAGCGTGACGGGTGAGAGGGGTAAACAGGAGAGGAAGACGAGGGTAAGAGAAAGGGTATACGAAAACGAAACAGGGGAGATCTGAAAGACAGGGAAAGAGGGATGAAAGTTTAGATCTGAAGTGATTTATGACTCTGGCTTGGATAGGATGGCTACAGTTGCTTCCATTATCTCTAATTCTTCTTGGCGATGGCCCCCATCTAGGTCTGCTGCCCTTGTTGATTTGGCTCAGTCCCATCTTCCGAATCCTTCTAGTATGAGGGAGGATGAGCTGGTTTGGGAGGATGATAGGAGTGGGATATTTTCTGTGGATAGTGCCTGGAATGCCATGCAAACAAGAGGAACCTTGTTGCATTGGTCTCGAGTTGTTTGGTTCCGGAAGGCCATTCCCCGCCATTCCTTTTTGCTTTGGATGTCTATTCAGGGAGGCCTTTGTACTCAGGATAGTTTGATGAGGTTCGATATCTCTGCTTGCTCGCGTTGTATTCTCTGTGGTTGTTCAAGTGAGGACATTGATCATCTTTTCTTCCAGTGCTTCTTCTCTTCGAGGGTCTGGTCGACTGTGCTAGCTATGTGTGGGTTAGATTGGAGATGCCGGGATTGGCTTCAGACTATTGAGTGGATGTGTCAGTTTACCGACGCCTCTTTACATCATCTTCTTGTTCGGCTGTCTTTTACAGCGTCAGTCTACCATATTTTGAGGGAGAGGAATGCCCGCACTCATGATGTGCCTCTTCGGCCTATTTCTGTTCTTCTTAGTGATATTGTTTTTGATGTTCGGAATCGTGCTAGCTTATTACAGAAGGTGAAACCATCTTATGACAATAAATGGCTCCACCTATCCTGACACTTGCCCGATGACATCTTATGTTGATCTTATTTTGCTTGTAGCATTTGGGTTTTCTTCTAGGAGGGCTTGTCCTCTCTAGTTGCTTGGGGTATTACGACAAGGTGTCCCATGTCTCCTTATCTATTTGTTTTGGCTATGGAAGTGTTGTCAGGTCTTCTTCGTAATATGGCTACTAATCCGGGTTTCCAGTTTCACTGGCGGTGTTCTAAGGACCGTCTTACTCATCTATGCTTTGCGGATGACCTTTTGATTTTCTGTAAAGCTGAAGCATCCTCTGTCTCCTTGATCAAGGAATGCCTTGGGCAGTTCAGTGGTTTATCAGGTCTAACCCCGAACCCAGCTAAAAGTCATTTCTTCTCTTCTGGTATCTCTCCTACCCTTCTAGGCCACTTGTGTCTCATTTTGGGTTTCCAAGTTGGGTATCTTCCAGTGAGGTATCTGGGAGTCCCGTTGATCTCTACTAAATTCAGGGCCTCTGATTGTGCTTCTCTTGTGGATCGTATTATTCTGCGTGCCAAGAGTTGGAGTAGTAAGTTTCTCTCTTATGCAGGTCGGCTTCAGCTTATTAAGTCAGTTTTGTTCTCCATTCAAGTTTATTGGTCTTCTCTATTTATTCTTCCTAAGTTTGTTGTGAGGAAGGTGGAGACGATTCTTCGTTCTTTCCTTTGGAAGGGTAGTGCGCTCACCTCTTCTGGGGCGAGAGTGGCTTGGAGCAAAGTTTGTTTACCTCTTCAGGAGGGGGGCTGGGGATAAAGAGTTTGGATTCTTGGAATAGAGCGGCTATTGTTAAACATATTTGGTTTCTTTGTTCTGGCCAGGTTTCCTCATGGTCGAGTTGGGTTCACTCTTATTTGTTGCGGGGGAGAAGTTTTTGGGAGGTCCCTTGTCCTTCAGATTGCTCTTGGAGTTGGCGTAAGATCTTGGAGCTTCGTTCTTGGTCCCGTCGGCGGATGAGAGTGAGGATTGGGAATGGTGAGAAGACGTTATTGTGGTTTGATTTTTGGCATCATGTTGGCCCGATTGTGGACACGTTGGGCGAGAGAGTGATTTATGATTCTGGCTTGGATAGAATGGCTACAGTTGCATCCATTATCTCCGATTCTGCTTGGCAATGGCCCCCATCTAGATCTGCTGCTCTTATTGATTTGGCTCAGTCTCATCTTCCGTCTCCTTCTAGTTTGAGGGAGGATGTGCTGGTTTGGGAGGAGGATACAAACAGAAGATTCTCTATGGATAGTGCCTGGAATGCTATGAGGTCAAGGAGACCCCAGATGCATTGGTCTCGAGTTGTTTGGTTCCGGAAGGCAATTCCCCGTCATTCCTTTCTTCTTTGGATGTCTATTCAGGGTGGCCTTTGTACTCAGGACAGTCTGATGAGATTTGGCATCTCTGCTTGCTCGCGGTGTATTCTTTGTGGTTGTTCGAGTGAGGACATTAATCATCTTTTCTTCCAGTGCCTCTATTCTTCAAGGGTCTGGTCGTCTGTGCTAGCCATGTGTGGGTTAGATTGGAGTCGCCGAGATTGGTGTCAGACTGTTGAGTGGGTATGTCAGTTCTCCGGAGCCTCTTTATGTCATCTTCTGGTTCGTCTGTCTTTTGCAGCGTCAGTCTACCATATTTGGAGGGAGAGGAATGCTCGCACTCATGATATGCCTCTTCGGCCTGTTTCTGCTCTTCTTTATGATATTGTTTTTGATGTTCGGAATCGTGTTAGCTCCTTACGAAAGGTGAATCCATATTATGACAATAAATGGCTTCACCTTTCGTGGCACTTACCCGATGACATCTTTTGTTGATTCTTTTGTAGCCTTTTGGCTTTGTAGCCTTTTGGCTTTTTTCTAGGAGGGCCTGTCCTCTCTAGTGCCTGGGGTATGCCCCTTTGCTCTTTGTATAGCTTTCTTTGGTTATAATACTTACCTTATCAAAAAAAAAATAGAATTTCACAACAATGTGTAATCTTCAAGCTAACATAAATAACAAGAAACCAATATAGGGCAAACAGAGTAATCAGAGTAAGAATTAGCAAATACGTAGACTCAATTCAAAGAAAACCTAAAGCCAGAATGCCTGGAGTAAGGAAATCACAAACTATGACAATAGGCAAACTAGCATGCAAACAATCCCGGAAGTATGCAAATTGGGATGAAAATTTGGTGCCTCAATAGAAATTTTGTTGAATTACCCTTCTCGGACACCCAATTGATGATATGGAACCAACCAATCTCAACCAAATTTTGGAACTTTTTTACTCCTTTTTTTGGCTCTTCAGGTTACTGATAAGTGGTATTTATATCACTATTTCCCACTCATTTAACTTAATATTTTGTATAGTTTCTTGAGTTTTGTGAACATTTTGATGTGTTTTATTGTTATTTTGCAGATAAATAAAGTTTGGACAGCACTGGAGGCAATTTGGGGCAAAACCGGACAAAAATGCGTCAACAGGGATATTTTAGTCTTTTTCGCGTCGCGACGCTGGAACACTGCGCGCCGCGACGCCCAGCGTGAGCCGAATCTGCTAACGTACGCCAGGTCAACGGTCAACAATTTAAGAAGTTTTGACTTTGCTAAAATGCGCCGTGCCATGTGTCACCATCACATCCCATCTGCTAACATGCGCCGTGCCACGTGTCATCATCATATGCTGCCGACACTCAGACTTGACACGTGTCGCCTCGTCATCAGCCACATCATCGGTCAACAAGTCAACCTTGCCACGCGTCATGCCACATCATCGTCCACGTCAGCAGGTCAACCGAGTCAACTTGCCACGTCAGCCTCAGCCAATCACAACTTGACACGTGTCGCCACGTGTCGCAATCCTATTGTGCCGACAAGTGAACAGTCAGCCGCCACACCACGTCATCGCCACGTCGTCGCCGCGTCAGCATGACGTCATCAATGACGTCATCACAATAATTGAGAATTAGCCGCCTTGACACGTGTCGCGTGAACAGTCAGCCGCCTTGCTACGTGTCGCCTTCTCATCGTGCCACGTCGACAAATCCAGCGTCGCGACGCTGAGGTCCTTGGCGTCGCGACGCGCTAACAGTGAAAAATTTTCCTATAAATTCAGCGCGAAATTTCAGATTTCAACACACCTCTCTCTCTCTTGAATTCTCTCTCTATAGAGAGTTTCTCTCTCTAGAAATTTTATTTTTTATTTTTAGTTTTTTTTTTATTTTTAGTTTTTTTTTTATTTTTAGTTTTGTAAATAATTTTAATTACGTTTTGTAATAATAGTAATTTAATTTTTACTTTTTACTTTTTACTTTTTACAGTTTTTACTATTCACCATGTTGAAATAATTTCCTCAGCTAGGGTGAAAGGTAATTCTTCTACTATTGCTATTTAGATTAATCTCCCTTAAAAATAATATATTAACTATTTAAAATATTGACTTAATAAGGGATACCGCTATATTGGTCGGTTGGTAATTTAATTTTAATCTGGTTTAAACCTGACTAATCACGGATACCGCCAGACTGGTCGGTTGGTAAATTTATTTTTGGTTCCGCCTTAATGGCTGGTTGGACTTAATTTGACTTAATCAGGATACCGCCAGACTGGTCGGTTGGTTAATTTATCACAAGTTTATATATTATTTTATGGGAGATATCTAAATTAGTAGTAGTGAAAGTAATTCCTTTTACCTTAGCATTTTATTGTAATTTACTTTTCAGCATTTTTACTTTATGTCTTTTACTTTTATGAATTTACTAGTCCTAGTTATGTGTTAGTTATCTGGGGTTGTGATGATTTTTAATATCACCGGTTTATAAGAGATTATTTTATAGTTTGGGTAATTTAAAGGTTTATTTATTAAGTCTTAAGCTTAATGCTTCTTGTTGTCTGATCACCAATAAGATTGATATGGTAAATCTAAAATGAACTAGACATAGGGATTTTAGATTTCAGCCTTAGATTTCAGCCTTAGACTTAATAGCCCACGATCTTCCTTGAGGATAGATAACCCTTTAATAGATTTCCTTACAGGATAGACATATACCTGTCGGGCGGGGGTAGCCATAATTGGAACTTAAACTTAATGAATCCAGATAATTTGGTTGACATAGACATATGGTTCAATTGGGTTAAACTGGGTATTTGTGTCTGACCATCGACAGAGGCTTACACATAATTTAGTGTTCCAGGTTAGTAAACCGATTTATTACACAAACATAAAATAATCACTTCATCACTTAAATGATATTAGAATGATTCACAACCCTGGATCTTTGTGTCTTTTATTTTCTTTAGTATTTTCTTTTATCTTTTTATTTTTCAACCAAATCAATCAAACAATCATTCTCTTCTCCCTTTAATTAGATATTTGTAAATAAATAGATTCAATAATTAATAACAACAGTAGGAATTAAGTCCTCGTGGGATCGATATTTTTATACTACTTGAACGATACGTGCGCTTGCGTTATACGTGTGTGTTTACGCCGGTCAAGTTTTTGGCGCCGTTGCCGGGGACTTATTTTTATTGAGTTGTTAATTTTGAAGCTATCTAATTTACTTGTATCTAATTTTCTTTATTTTTATCTGTAATTTTTATTTCTTTCTTTTGTTTTCAGGTGATTGAACAAATGGAACACTATTGGGAGATTGAAAGATTACGTGCTTTACAAGAAGATACACCCCAAATCTGGGAGCAACAGTCCGGTTTTCTGAGGCCTGTTGTCGAGCCCAATGATTATCACTGGATGCCAGAACCAAACAATACTACATTTGCTCAACAGAACGAAATGTGGAGATGTGACATATGTAATGGTGACCACCCAAGCGATTATTGCGAATACAACTACCATCCAGGGTGGCAGAACTATCAAGATCCTTCATGGTACGAAGAACCATCACATTTCACAGAACCACATTTTTCATCTTATCCACCATCTACCTTCGATCCTCATCAACAACCAGAACCATCAGAGGAAGATCAATTGATTCACATGTTCAAAGAACAGACAGCTCAATTTGATGCACAATTTCAGAGTCAAACAGAATCCATACAGAGAATGACAGATCAGATAAGACAATTAACAGAAAAACAGAACTATATACCTCAAGAACCATTTTCAGATGACACTGATGAAGCCTTCGAATACCAATCATTTTACAATGACATTTCAACAGAGGAGGAGGCTGAGCAGTATCAAGAATCAGATGTATCAGTTCAGGAGCCCGAACCGGCAAAGTCTCGATTTGATTTCTATTTTTCAGATTCTGACGAGGAGGAAGCTGAAACATTTGTACCAACTGCATCAAAAATTGAGGATGGAATTCTGTATCCTCAAAATGAAGATCTTGGAGATTCCATTTCACAAATGTTTGAAGAAGATCAACTTGAGCCAATCAATTCACCCGAATCAGAGGATGAAGACCTAATGTCTGACTCATCTTTTCATCCTCAGGTGGAGCAAGAAACAAAGCAAATGGAGGAGCAAATGTCAGAACTTAATAAAAATCCAGAGCATTCAGGAAAAACATCGCTGTTTTGGGGAGTACAAATCAAAGATATCAACCAGAAGCTTGACAGAATGGAATTTCCATTCCAAGTCAAGCACCATACGAGACCTCCTGATTTTATTTCTTTCTTTTCAGGAACCACTGGAGCAACAAAAGTCAAAAAGGTGGCACGAGCATTAAATGAGACAAAATTATTTCTGCCATTTTACCGTTGGAAGAGACCCTTCAAAAGCAACGCTCACGGGATTGTCTTTAGTCGGACATCCAAAACGACATTGAAACCTCCTTGACAAATAGATTTCAGTCACGTCTGGCTGAAGACGAAAAATTTAGCGCTAGCAGGGAGGCAACCCATGCAATTTGTTGTAATTTATTTTTCATATTTTGTGTGAACTTTTTAATTTTGTGTGTTAGTTTTGCAGGAAAAATTAAAAACGGAATTTTTCAGGACAAAAGAGGCCAGTACAAGCGGGATTTTCAAAATAAAAATTTGACAAAATCACGAAGATACAAAGTTGATCCAGGAGACGGCCAAGTAAGGAGACATCTTTTGAGACGCGTCCCTATGGATTTATCCGTCACAAGACATGGTTTTGTTAAAAAAAAAAAAAAAAAAATCCCGAGTCAAAACCCTAAACCTAAAGAACCGAGTGTCGCGACGCTAGGCAATTTTTGGCGTCGCGACGCTGACTCGAAATCAGAGACATAAGCAGAGGCACCACAGATCTCATTTTTACTTCTTCTTCTTCCTCAAACACCTCCAACAGCCGTAACCTTCACCAAACCTTCACCAAGCCATCATTATCGACCACACCAGCCATCACCACCCAAACAGCAGCCGAAACCAGAGCCATCACCTGAGACTAACCCAGATCGACCGTGAACCACCGAGATCCAGCCACCCTCACTTAGATCCAGCCGCATCAACAACCACCGCGAGGCCCCCTTGCCGTGACCGAGCCCCTTCCTCACCGAGTCAAAGCCGATCTTCATCAACCACTTACGACCGAACGAAATCGAGTGCCATCGTGACCGTGAACCTCACGACCGAGATCCACAGCCGCAACCATCGCCACTGTCTCGCCTGAACCGAACCACACAAGACCGATCATTACGGATCTCCAACCCAAAGCCGCGAACCCACTCTTGCCGAAACCAGAAGCCATCACCTGAGACCAAAACAGAGAAACCGTGAACCACCACCGAGCCACCAACGAACCAAACCGAGAGAACCCACCACTGCCAAAATCAGAATTTGAGATTAACATTAATGATTTGATAAAAATTTGATTTGGTAATTGGTAAATTGATTTGGTAATTAGGTTTGAATTGTAGTGTGTTTGATTTGGGAATTTTGAATTACGAAGGGTTGGATTGTGGATTAATTTGATTCGTAGATTGTGGGGGCGAAGAGTTGAATTGGGGTGTTTGTGGCATTTGATAGATTTAGGTTGTGTTGGATAATCAAAAATTCAGAGGAGACTCTGTCGGATTTTTCTGAAAAATACCAAAGTCGGGATTTGATTGGTGATAATTTTTTAGGGTGAATTTTGGGGAAATTTTGAGTTTTTAAAGGTGATTCTGCCAAAATTTTTAATGAAAAATGGTCAAATAGCAATTGTGGTAAGAACCGTAATTTGGGCATAAATCTTAATCGGTAATTTTTCCTGTAAAATTTCAGCTAACCAGGTACAACCTTCTAACTCTCCTTTTACAGTTTAAGACATTGGGGACAATGTCTCATTTAGGTTTGGGGGAGGGATTTAGTACCTTATTTTTAGTTTGTATGTTGTTTTTATTTTTAGTCCAAAATTTTTCGAAAAATACAAAAAAAATTGAAAATTTTTCAAAAATTACAAAAATATTTTGCATTTTTGTGTTTTTATTTTGACTAAAAAGGTGAAATTGGTAAGAGATAGCCGAGTAAGGAATTTCCACTCCTGAGACGAATCTCATACCTATTTCGAAATAAGTTAATTTTTGTTTATTTCATTTTGAATTATTTAATTTGTGAATTCTCCATAAATCTGACTAAAATGGATATTCTTATGTTCAGTTGACAGGTATTATGAACTTACATGGAAACATACGGACATGAGCTAAAATTGAAAAGTTTGTAATATCCCGTGCTATAGTTTAATTGGAGGAAACATCTCTAATTAGTGATGGAGTAAAAAAAAAAAAACAAAAAAAAAAAAAAACAAACGTCCGAGATCCGAGTTATTAAGTCTATAAGAGTGTTTTAACACCTAGTGCCCTAAAACCAACTGGTTTGGGAGTCATTGGCCTAAAGCTCGCTACATGGATCGAAGATGCTGCAAAAATATATATATATCTGAAGTCTGAGTAATTAAGTTCGTAGGGGTGTCTTAACACCTGGTGCCCTAAAGCCAACTGGTTTGGGAGCCACCAACCCAAAGCTCGCTACATAGACGGATGGTATTGTATATAAATAAAAAATAGAGAAAAAAAATCAAAGAAAAAAATCAGAAAAATCAGAAAATTATTCCATTGCTACAAAAAGGTGTGAAATCTGATAGAACTTTAGGACAAAAATATTACACTCTTATCAACTGCACTTATGACTGTTGTGGGCAAAAATGAGTTGATTAATATTTTGTTAGCTGTGTATATGGAGAATGGTAAAAATAATCGGAGAATTTACTTATTCGGTAATTTAGAAAGAAACAAAACAAATAGTAACTTGGAGTAGAATTTTCACCTGATTAGTCACTAACTTTCTTTATTCTCTTTTCGCTTGTCTTTTTGCTTTTGTGTGCATTAGTTTTAATACATTTTTACTTTTGTAAAATGTTTGTGGGTATCATTGCTGTAAACCCTCACGAGACTACAACTCGTCCACTAGGGACACCTAGGGGTTTAAAGGCTTGTTGCATATGCTAAATGCAATCGTAATCCCTACGAAAGTGGCTTAGTTAAATTTTGTTATGTTATTTTATTTTGTATTTTGCTCGAGGACTAGCAAAATGTTAGGTTTGGGGGTGTGATAAGTGGTATTTATATCACTATTTCCCACTCATTTAACTTAATATTTTGTATAGTTTCTTGAGTTTTGTGAACATTTTGATGTGTTTTATTGTTATTTTGCAGATAAATAAAGTTTGGACAGCACTGGAGGCAATTTGGGGCAAAACCGGACAAAAATGCGTCAACATGGATATTTTAGTCTTTTTCGCGTCGCGACGCTGGAACACTGCGCGCCGCGACGCCCAGCGTGAGCCGAATCTGCTAACGTGCGCCAGGTCAACGGTCAACAATTTAAGAAGTTTTGACTTTACTAAAATGCGCCGTGCCACGTGTCACCATCACATCCCATCTGCTAACATGCGCCGTGCCACGTGTCATCATCATATGCTGCCGACACTCAGACTTGACACGTGTCGCCTCGTCATCAGCCACATCATCGGTCAACAAGTCAACCTTGCCACGCGTCATGCCACATCATCGTCCACGTCAGCAGGTCAACCGAGTCAACTTGCCACGTCAGCCTCAGCCAATCACAACTTGACACGTGTCGCCACGTGTCGCAATCCTATTGTGCCGACAAGTGAACAGTCAGCCGCCACACCACGTCATCGCCACGTCGTCGTCGCGTCAGCATGACGTCATCAATGACGTCATCACAATAATTGAGAATTAGCCGCCTTGACACGTGTCGCGTGAACAGTCAGCCGCCTTGCTACGTGTCGCCTTCTCATCGTGCCACGTCGACAAATCCAGCGTCGCGACGCTGAGGTCCTTGGCGTCGCGACGCGCTAACAGTGAAAAATTTTCCTATAAATTCAGCGCGAAATTTCAGATTTCAACACACCTCTCTCTCTCTTGAATTCTCTCTCTATAGAGAGTTTCTCTCTCTAGAAATTTTATTTTTTATTTTTAGTTTTTTTTTTATTTTTAGTTTTGTAAATAATTTTAATTACGTTTTGTAATAATAGTAATTTAATTTTTACTTTTTACTTTTTACTTTTTACAGTTTTTACTATTCACCATGTTGAAATAATTTCCTCAGCTAGGGTGAAAGGTAATTCTTCTACTATTGCTATTTAGATTAATCTCCCTTAAAAATAATATATTAACTATTTAAAATATTGACTTAATAAGGGATACCGCTATATTGGTCGGTTGGTAATTTAATTTTAATCTGGTTTAAACCTGACTAATCACGGATACCGCCAGACTGGTCGGTTGGTAAATTTATTTTTGGTTCCGCCTTAATGGCTGGTTGGACTTAATTTGACTTAATCAGGATACCGCCAGACTGGTCGGTTGGTTAATTTATCACAAGTTTATATATTATTTTATGGGAGATATCTAAATTAGTAGTAGTGAAAGTAATTCCTTTTACCTTAGCATTTTATTGTAATTTACTTTTCAGCATTTTTACTTTATGTCTTTTACTTTTATGAATTTACTAGTCTTAGTTATGTGTTAGTTATCTGGGGTTGTGATGATTTTTAATATCACCGGTTTATAAGAGATTATTTTATAGTTTGGGTAATTTAAAGGTTTATTTATTAAGTCTTAAGCTTAATGCTTCTTCTTGTCTGATCACCAATAAGATTGATATGGTAAATCTAAAATGAACTAGACATAGGGATTTTGGATTTCAGCCTTAGACTTAATAGCCCACGATCTTCCTTGAGGATAGATAACCCTTTAATAGATTTCCTTACAGGATAGACATATACCTGTCGGGCGGGGGTAGCCATAATTGGAACTTAAACTTAATGAATCCAGATAATTTGGTTGACATAGACATATGGTTCAATTGGGTTAAACTGGGTATTTGTGTCTGACCATCGACAGAGGCTTACACATAATTTAGTGTTCCAGGTTAGTAAACCGATTTATTACACAAACATAAAATAATCACTTCATCTTTTAAATGATATTAGAATGATTCACAACCCTGGATCTTTGTGTCTTTTATTTTCTTTAGTATTTTCTTTTATCTTTTTATTTTTCAACCAAATCAATCAAACAATCATTCTCTTCTCCCTTTAATTAGATATTTGTAAATAAATAGATTCAATAATTAATAACAACAGTAGGAATTAAGTCCTCGTGGGATCGATATTTTTATACTACTTGAACGATACGTGCGCTTGCGTTATACATGTGTGTTTACGCCGGTCAGTTACTTGAGCTCTTAAAAAAATTCTAAGTGTTGACCGATTTGGGTCCGGTATGTGACCGGTATGGTTGCTTCCTGGTTCTAGTAGCTATGTTTTACTCACAGGTTCTTCGGTATGGAGACCGGTATGTAAGCCAGTATGAACTAGCCCGATTCCAGTAGCTATGGTTTGGAATAAGTTGACCGGTATGTAGTCCGGTATGGGACCGGTATGAAACTACCCCGGTTCCAGTAGCTATGTAATACTCAGTTAGTGTAGACACTTGCATTTTTGCATGAAGTCTGATGATGAGCCTCGTATGGAGGCATTACCCGATAAGTTGCGGAAGTCACGGGAAACAAACGTCGGAAGGGAAAATTTAAAAATTAATACATTATCAAATTTAATTCGCTTGCTTGATCTCGAGTTCGCTCGATGGATCCCCGTTTTTAAATGTTAAGCCTCGGCCCAAAATCTCCACAAACCACACCAAGCCACACGCCCAAGCCCACTAAGCTTAATCCAAGTATTCAAATCACATTTAAAACACATGTCACAAATCCAATCAAATCCAAATAAATCCTCTTCCTAATTTAAATAAATCTCCTTCCTATCCATCAAATCTCCTTCCCATTTAAAAAGATTATAAATCCAATCCCCACCAAAAATACACAATTTCCTTCCCTAAATTAAACACACCCAAAATTGATTGATTTATTTCCTTGTTTTGAAAATCCCATGCAAGGAAACCCTAGCCCACTCTAATAAAAAGAGACATAAACCAACCATACTTTCCTCCCCTTGGCTTCTCACTCCTCACGGCTCTACAAACATACAAGTCTCTATCTTCCATCTCTCTCGGCCTCTCATTTTCTTCTCCCCTCTTTTCCTTAGACGCACACGGCACCACCACACTCTCTCTCTCACCACAAAACCCTAGACACAAACCTGGACTGCACTCTCTCTCGACCAGCTCATCTCTTCACGCTAAAAACACTACAAAACAAAACCCTAAAAAACTCTCTCACAACCTAGATAACTCTCGGCAATAAAAAACAAAAAGCTGATGGCCTCTCTTTCTTCTCAGACACGCCCCTAAGCTCTCTCATCTCTCAACCTTACTCTCTCTTCTCTCAACCAATTGCAAAAATCAACAAAAAATAATAACCCTAAACCAAAATCACGTGAAACCAAACGACGAAGCAGCCATCAACCAATGTGAACCAACCAGTAAAACACACACCACATGAAGCTAAACAAAAAAAACAGCCCTTCACGAACCAAACCGACAGACACAAACCCTTAAGCCAAACCGAATAACAACGAACACACTCACACACACAGGCCACGTAAACAGCAGCCCTACCGAGAGCAATAATCAAATGAAACTGTGAACAAAACCAGTCATAAAACCGTAAACAACACCCCCTAAAATAGTGAAGGAAATTGCAGAAAATGGCGAAGAAAAATAGAGAAAATAGCAGCAAAAACAGCGACCAAAATATTAGCAAAAACAACAAAATAGTGGATAAAATATTAAACTAGTGAACCGAAAAAGTGACGGAACATTAACCCTTACGACGATGACGTAACGCACTTCCGAGAAGAAACTTAAAAGGTAAGACCTGAGGCACCCTTTGCTACTTTTCATTCATCTGTTTGGTTGTATATTATTATTTCCTTGCATGCGTCTTGATGGTTCATGTCTATTATTGTTATTGGGTTAATGATTGCGTGCTATTTCTTGCGGTATATCAGATGGAAACCCATACGTAAATTCCGTAGCCGAATTCGAATGGACAGTAGTGCGGTTTGTACTTGGGATACAACTCCACGTACCGTTTGAGAAATTTTCAAACACGTGTTTCATTTTGTTATTTAATTTTGTGTTTATCGTTCCGCTATTTATTTTCTATGTGTTGTTTCTTTATTTATGCATTGTTAATCTAGTGCGCATGGGCTAATCACGTTAGATTAAAGGTCCTCCATTTGAGGGAAAAGCCAAAAGGCTACCTTTACCATGATGTTTTGCCGCGCCGAATGAAGTATACTCGATTGAATGAGAAATACATTCAATCGGGCATACGAGGTCCCATATAGATAGCAGCAAAAACAGCGACCAAAATATTAGCAAAAACAACAAAATAGTGGATAAAATATTAACTAGTGAACCGAAAAAGTGACGGAACATTAACCCTTACGACGATGACGTAACGCACTTCCGAGAAGAAACTTAAAAGGTAAGACCTGAGGCACCCTTGCTACTTTTCATTCATCTGTTTGGTTGTATATTATTATTTCCTTGCATGCGTCTTGATGGTTCATGTCTATTATTGTTATTGGTTAATGATTGCGTGCTATTTCTTGCGGTATATCAGATGGAAACCCATACGTAAATTCCGTAGCCGAATTCGAATGGACAGTAGTGCGGTTTGTACTTGGGATACAACTCCACGTACCGTTTGAGAAATTTTCAAACACGTGTTTCATTTTGTTATTTAATTTTGTGTTTATCGTTCCGCTATTTATTTTCTATGTGTTGTTTCTTTATTTATGCATTGTTAATCTAGTGCGCATGGGCTAATCACGTTGGATTAAAGGTCCTCCATTTGAGGGAAAAGCCAAAAGGCTACCTTTACCACGATGTTTTGCCGCGCCAGACGAAATATACTCGATTGAATGAGAAATATGTTCAATCGGGCATACGAGGTCCCATATAGATATCGGCCTTGGTCGCATCTCCTTTATCATTCCGTTATTGACTTTTCGCATGTTATTTATTTATGCATTGTTAATCTAGTGCGCATGTGCTAATCAGGATGGATTAAAGGTCATCTATTCGAGAGAAATGCCTAAATGCTACCTTTACCATGATGTTTTGCCGCACCGAATGAGGTATACTTGATTAAATGTGAAATATGTTCAATCGGGCATACGAGGTCCCATATAGATGTTGGCCTTAGTCGCCTCTCTTTTATTATTCCATTATTTACTTTTCGCTTGTTATTGCTTTATTTATTTACGCATTGCTATCTCGTGCGCATGGGCTAATCATGTTGAGCTAAAGGTCCTCCATTTGAGGTAAAAACCAAAATGCTACATTTACCACGATGTTTTGCCGTGATGGGTCGCACCTTTTTTCTTCTAATTTAGTTATTCACCTTTTTGTTTGTTGTTTATCGCTTCGTATTCATTCTATTAGTTATCTCTATTCATTCTGCCACATCGCTTCACGTTTACTTCCATGCATGCTTGCCTCTTTTAGTTATTTCTTTTACATTACGTACTTAATTATCCGCTTTTATTATTAATGCTTTTACAGTTATTGTTAATTACATTATTGCGCTTCATTGTTAAATACGTTTATGGAATTATGCATTTGCCTTCATTTTTATTTACGTTTATGGGTGTGCAAATTCGTGTGTTTATTTAAATTATCTTGCATGTGTTGCATAAGACTTGGTTATATTATTGCATAAAAATCCTTTCATTACAATTGGCATAAGTAATGGACCATTCCGAACCCAATGGTTTGAGGTCTTCCCTTGCGAGGGGTGAGTGCGGCCTTAAATCATTTCCCAGTTCACACTGGGTGGCGACTCCATTTTATTTCTCCAGTTTAGTCCCCTGTGTGCTACTCCGTACTCCCGACCGGGCCGCGAGCCCGGACAGCATCGCCCACCTCCGTGGCCGTGTCCATAGTTAGACCGGTATAAATGTCGGTATGAAACTTGCCCAGTTCCAAAAACTATGTAATCCTAGGTAGACCGGTATGAAGGCCGGTATTGAACTTTTTCGATTCCAGAAGATGTGTCTAATGTATTTTTACACCGGTGTGCCTGTATAAGGCCGGTATGCCCGTCATAGGCGATTCAAAAAAAAGGCAAAAACACTTAAGAAATAAAAAACCAAGAATCAAGATGAACAAGTATCTTGATGACCAACAAACACTATAAAGACTAAATGAAAAAAATAAAGTAAAGATAGAAAAATCAGACCTTGGAACCCTAAGCTATGATACTAAATGATGCGGAACTCACTTGGATGTTTAAGGCCAAGCAAACCCCTCGCAACGGATAGAACCCCCAAGCACCACGAATTTGATTTTGCCGGAACAAAACTCTTCCAAGGCCACAAAGAAGACCCACAAAGAACTTGTCTTTGAGAACCCTTAAGATGATTCCTTGCAGTGTTGTGCTAGCACGGAGACGCCACCAAGGTTGCCACGCCTTAAATAAGTCAAAGCTGAAACAAAAGGGAATCCCTCATTTAAGCTTGAAATTCGACCATAGCCATTTTTCTTTGAAGAAATTCGAAATTTGTGAGTTATCATTGAAGAAGACAAAGTTTACAATGTATAGGATAAGGTAAATTTTCTAAAATGCCCTTTAAATGGTAAAAAGACTAAAAGGTCCTAAAACTACCCAATGGCTACATAAAGCTAAAGCCCTAAGTATTCATTTAATAAATATTACAAATATCCCCACGAAGATCTTTATGCAAGTGGTAAAAAGATCAAAAAATAAAAAGTCAACAAAAGTGGCATCATTTGTAAAGAATGCCTAATAGGTCCTTTAACTAACTAACTTAGTTCTGATCCATTTGACCCAAATGATCAAGTTAACTAAGTTACAAATAGCCTAACTAGAGTCAACATGTCAAGCAAAAGGTCAAAATACAAGCTCATTTGGCCGAATTACATATAAAGCATAAAATGTCCAAATTCTTCAAAATGGTCATATCTTCAAAATCGGCTATTGTGCGTCTTCTAGAATGACTTGGGCCACGTGAAATAGCTTTGGACCCACTCCATTGAAGCCCTCATGTGACGCCAATATGCCCTGGGGTAGTCTGTCACACTCGGCCATGGCATTTTGTGCTAGTCCCGCCATTGCATCTCTGATCTTCTTAGCTTTGTGGCATGTGATTGGCCCTGTTGGAACTTGCAAAGGCTCTACCATATTACTGGTCGTGACATCTAATGTTCATTGAGTGGCTAGATTTATGTGAGCTTGCCCTCCTCCCTCTTAGGAACACCCCTCGGACATGAATTCAAAGAATGTCCAAAAACCTCATAAGTAGAACACTTCACAAGAACCCACTCATATTCGGCCCTCACTTTTATCCATAAACCATTAGAACATTGAAAATCAAAATCCTCAACCAATGCCCCCTTGCATCAATCTCAACACAAACTCGAGTAGCTAAGCCTTTTCCTGATAGGGTAATATGATCAGCATGAAGAGGGCATCCAACTGTACTAGCCACAAAACTGAGACCCTTAAAAGTCCATTACTCAAACAGTAAATTATAGAGGCGAACCCAAACTGGAACTTTATCGATATCCTCATTGGTTAGAGGTAAACTTGGCTGCCAATGCTTAAGAACCAAAGGCCTATTACCCATATGCCAATGGGCTCTATCCAAAACCACACAAGCTTCTTGGAAGCTAGCAAATTTAAACAAGAAGAAACCATTGTCTGAAGTCAGAACCTCATGCAAGCCAAACTTACCCCAAATCTTATGCGCAATAGAATCCACAACTTGAAATAGAAGCTTCTTACCCACAAAATAACCAGCTAAAGTACTACGCCAAATAACACTACCTTTTTCAGCAACCTCCAATAGAGGACTAACCTTAACCCGACCATCAACTTTGCTTGGTTGAATAAAGTGCAAAGTAGTAAAATTAGGATAGGGCACTTGTCTATCAACATCATTAGATCCATTCAACACATTGGCATAACTAGGAGCCCCATCCACACCAAAACTTTGGGACCTCGAAAAATTAGGAGCCAATCTCACTGCTTCCTCGTAATCCCTGACTGCCTCCCCAATACTATCCAGCTCCGAGCCTACCATCACTTTTCCATTTGTACACAGTAATTTCAGGGGCAAAAGCAGTTTCCTGATCAGACAAACACTTTTCCTTGCCAATATAACCCTTACTAAGTAAGTCAGTCCCTAACCTCTTCAAACCATCCTCGTCAACACCACAGATATGACCACTACTACAGTTCACACTCACATGCACCAAACCCACCTTCGAATTTCCCCCACTCAGAACAGAAGCGGCAAAATGGCAGAATCACGACTGATACAATGGGAATTGTCCCTATATACCAAGCTACCATGTTCGTCAGGACCAAACCCTGAATCAAGCTTCACAAATCTGAAACTTCGGTTAGCCAATAGTCTAATTTTTGTATCCACAATATTACTAGTCAACTTGCTGCACAAACCAAGAGAAACCACCGACAGCCCAGACTCAATACTGGACTCTGAAGAAGCGAGAACCAGTAAGCACATGGGAGCAGAAAGGCTATTATCGCAAGGCTGTAAGAGTACATCGGAGTGGCCGGTAGGGCTAGAACCAAGTCTACCAAGAGCATGGTTGACTCAAGCCTGACCTGACCCGGATCCGAAAATGCTAGATCTGGAACTCACAGACGCTGTTGAAAAGGAAGCCGAAGGTTCTACAACGGGCTCCCTAAAGCGAGTACGGACCGTCGAAGAGGGTAAAACTAGAAGGGATATACCACCAACAGACTTGAAGGCTTTGCCAATCCCATCGTTGCCAAAAACAGTAGGGGTGAGGCCCAACCTTGGGGAAAATGGAAGAAACCACCGAAAAAAGGAGAAAATGGATGAAGAAATAAAGATGAGATGAACGAGAAGAAGGCAAACTTGATGAGGAAGTCGAAGTAGGGAAACACAAGATCTAAATCACCAAGAGAAAAGAAAGAAGAAAATCACCAAAAAGAAAGAAGAAAATCGCAAAGGAAAAAATGAAAGCATTTTTCTTTTTTCTCAGTTGCGTTGGATATCCTGATAATTCTATGGGATATCAATTCTACGATTCTGAGCAACGAAATGTATTTGTTGTTCATTTTGCCACTTTTCTTGAAAATGAATTTTTGAGAGAAAGTGGGAATTATAGAAAGATTAAACTTGATGAGTTTGATCCCAACATTAAGGAACCTGAGATAGAACCATAGGTCCAACTAGGTGAAGGATCTACAAAACAGGTTCTACGTAAGTCGAATAGAATATCAAGGCCTCTTGAGAGATTATTTTTAACATCTTATGTGAGCCTTGATGTTCTCCTCTTGGAGGAAACATATCTGAATACGTATAAAGAAGCAATATTAGATATCGATTCGGGAAAATGGCAGGAAGTTATGAAATCCGAGATGGATTCTATGCATGACAATCAAGTCTGGGACTTAATTGAACTTCCTAAAGGAGTTAAACCTATTAGTTGTAAAAGGGTTTACAAAAGGAAGCAAGGGCCCGATGGAAAGGTGGAAACCTTTAAGGCCCGACTGGTAGCGAAAAGTTACACTCAACGTCATGGGATTGACTATGAGAAAAATTTTTCACCGGTAGGCATGCTAAAATCCATTAGGATTCTTTAAGCCATTGCTGCATATCACGACTATGAGATATGGCAGATGGATGTGAAAATCACTTTCCTAAATGGATTCCTTGAGTAGGATATCTATATGGAACAATCAGGGGGTTTTGTGTCCAGTGAGACTTCAAAATTGGTTTGTAAGCTCCAAAAGTCTATTTATGGACTTAAACATACATCCCGAAATTAGATTATCTGGATTCATCAAGAACGAGGAAGGACCGTGTGATTATAAGAAGTGACTGGGAGCATGATAGTTTTCCTAGTCTTGTATGTAGATGACATCCTTATCCTTATATTCTTCTACATCTTATTCACAAAAAGGGCTTTTCTCTAAACTTATCATCCCGTTCTCTTCTCTCTTTGACATGATCCAGGCCAACAACAAACCAAAGGACACATTACAAGTACCAGAAGGGCAATTACGAGGCAGATGACCAAAAGACTCAGAGAAGCAATGGTGGGATTAGTTCAGAGTTTTATGGCCGACTGCAACAAACAAATAGAGATGCATGTGGGCTTCGATGGAAAGGGCCCAAAACCATTTCACTTGGCCAAAATCAGTTTAGAATAAAGCTTTCTAGGCATTTAAAGACTTAAAGACTTGATATTTGTGTAATTTCGTTTTTATGGGCATTATTGTCTTTTTGCCTTTAGGGTTTCTTTTTGTAACACTATTTAAGCTTACTTTCTTCTTCATTTGAGGCAACCAACGAATTTGTAAACTCAAAAAGCTTAAAGCTTTGGCTATGGCCGAATTATTGTAAGGGAGGGATTCCCCTTTTCAAGTTTGAATCGACTTATCTAAGTTTTGGCAAACTTAGTGGCGTCTCCATTGCTAGCAAAACACTACAAGGATTCATCTTAAAGGTTCTCAAGGGCAAGTTCTTTGTGGGTCTTCTTTGTGGCCTTGGAAAGGTTTTGTTTCTACAAAATCATATTCGCGGTTCTTGGGGTTCTGTCCGTTGCTTGGGGTTTGCTTGGATTTCGAATCCAAGTGGGTTTCTTGTCATTTGGTATCTAGAGCTCAGGGTTCCAAGGTCTGATTTTTCTATCTTTCCTTTTTTTGATTCTGTTTTTCTCTTGTTCTTTGTTATTTTCGTTTCAGTTCTTGTTGGATCTTGTTTCTGTTTTTTTTGTTTTGTTTATTTCTAGATCTGTTTTTGGTGTGTTTGTTCTTTGTTATTTTCGTTTCAGTCCTTGTTGGTTATTGATTCTGTTTTTTGTTTTGTTTATTTATGGATCTGTTATTGGTGTGTTCTGCATATCAGTTCATTCCAGTTGCATATCAGTTCATCTTCATCACTTTTCCAGTTCTGGGCTTCTATTCTGTTCTTCATATCAGTTCGTCATAGTCATTTGTTCTTTAGCATATGTTTAAGAAATAAGCATGTTCTTGGCGGCTGTGTGTTATGTCTCTAAACCCTAGTGAAGTGTGAAATCAGACCCTGAGAAACTAAGTGAAGTCTGAAATCAGACCCTGAAATTTAGCTTCTGAAATCAGACCTAAAACGTAACCTTTGAAATCTGCCTCTGAAATCAGACTCTGAGTTCAGACCTTGAAACTTAACCATTGAATCAGACTCTGAGATCAGACCCTGAAACTTAACCTATGAAATCAGACCGATTCCAGTAGCCTCTGAAATCAGACCCAGACCAGTAGCCTCTGAAATCAGACCCTGACCAGTAACCTCTGAAAATTAGACCCTGAAATCAGACTCTGACCAGTAACCTCTGAAAATTAGCCTCTGAATTCAGACCCTGAAATCAGACCCTTATTCGACTCTGAATCAGAACACTGACCAGCAGCCTCTGAATTCAGACCTTAGATTCAGACCATCATCAGACTCTGAAATCAGGCTTTGAAAACCAGCCTCTGAAATCAGAACCACATTTAGCATCTGACGTTATCAAAAAAAAAAAAAAAGAGAAAAGAAAAAGGGACTTGAGTGATTAGATCACTTGAGTAAAAAAGTGAAATTTTTGGTTGAATTTAGTTTGTTCCATATTATCATTTAGGTGCCCGTGGAGGGTATTCCATCAAAATTCTATAGCGGTGCCAAATTTTCTACCGACCGAATTGCATACGACCGTGAATTTGCATGCTTATTTTTTTCCATTGTGCTAATTGTTTACTCCTTATTTCTAATACTCTAGTTTAAGTATTATTGATTGAGTCTTCGTCGTTGCTATTCCTGTTCGTATTTTGTTTCCACCTGTCCTATATATTATTATTAGACCTTTGTGTTTCATGCTGGCTTGAGGACTACATTGGGTTGTATTCTTGGATAGAGTGTGATTCACATTTGAATTGAGGACGAACTCAAGAGTGGTAAAAGGCAGTGATTGTGAGCACAGTATCGGGTAAAAGCCAATAGAGTGCAAACACGAGTGGAGTGATATCATTCGAGTGTAAACACGTGAGATTGTGAGGATTTAGATATTTGCTTTACTTTCCTGTTATTTCTAATCTGTTTGTTTAGTGTTGAGATGGCAGGTCTAACTACTGATGAAAAGCTTGAGGCATTGGATAGGAAATTTACAGATATGATGGAGAATATGAATACTGCTTTGGAGAGATTGTCCAAGAGTGTAGAGAGTATTCAAACTGGTAGCGGTCCCAGAGTACCACCACCTCAGAATGTGCCACCACCTCACAATGCGCCACCTCGCCGTGTACCACCACAGTATGTACCACCAGATGAAGAGGAAGCTGAAAATAGTTTGATGATTCTGATGGTTTTGATGATGTGGAGGAGAGATTTCAGCCTGGGCATGATAGGAGGCCTAATAGGAGGTTTGATAGGAGGAATGATAGGAGGGATAGACGGTTTGATGATAGGGGTGCATTTGATGCCAGAAGAGGGGATTATGATCGGAGAGGATATGGTAGGCGAGGAGATGTAGATGGTGATCTAGGTAGCATCAAGATCAAGATACCAACTTTCCAAGGCAAGAATGATCCTGAAGCTTATTTGGAATGGGAAAAGAAAATAGAATTGATTTTCAACTGTCATCACTACTCAGACGAGAAGAAGATCAGTCTGGCAGCAATTGAGTTTACCGATTATGCTATGATTTGGTGGGATCGGCTTGTCTCTACTCGGAGGAGAAACTATGAGAGACCGGTTCAGACATGGGCAGAACTTAGGGGTCTCATGAGAAAGAGATTTATACCCAGCCATTACTATAGGGAGTTGTATCAAAACTACAACATCTGTATCAGGGGACCAAAAGTGTTGAGGACTATTACACAGAGATGGAAGTTGCCATGATCAGGGCAAATGTAGTTGAGGATGCAGAAGCTACTATGGCACGGTTTCTAGGGGGCTTGAATAGAGAGATTGCAAACATGGTGGAGTTGCATCATTATGTTGATTTGGAGGATATGCTTCACATGGCTATCAAGATAGAAAGGCAACTCAAGAAAAAGTCAACATCCAGATTTGGTACTCAGGCTACTTCTGCATGGAAAGGGAAATGGGTTCCGAATGAGAAGCGAGATGGAGGCTTTGACAAGCCTAGAGGCGAATTCAGTGGAGGCTTTAATAAGCCTAAGGCCGAACCTAGTGCCAAGGGTAAAGAGGCTGCGGAACCGAGCAAAACTAGACCAAAACCTGAGGGTGCAGCTGCTAGAACTAAAGATGTCAAGTGTTTCAAGTGTTTGGGCATGGGACACTATGCTTCACAATGTCCCAATAGGCGTACCTTAGTGATTGATAAAAAGAGTGGAGAGGTGTACTCTACCGATAGTGAGGTTGAGGAGGAGATGCCAGAGTTGGAGGATGCTAGTGACCATGAGGGAGCTGCATACCCGCTGGATAACTTATCCTTAGTTGTCAAGCGTGCTTTGAGTGCACTTGTTGTAGAGGATGAGAGTGTACAGCAGAGGGAGAACATATTCCATACTAGGTGCCGTGTGAATGGCAAGGGGTGTAGTATGATCATAGATGGGGGCAGTTGTACTAATGTTGCTAGCACAGCTTTGATTGAGCGATTGGGGTTGAGTTGCTTGAGACACCCGAAGCCTTACAAGTTGCAGTGGTTAAATGATTGTGGGGAGATAAGTGTGACAAAGCAGGTACTGTTGAGCTTTACCATTGGGCCATACACAGATGATGTCCTATGTGATGTGATACCGATGCATGCAGGACATATTCTTTTGGGCAGGCCGTGGCAGTTTGATAAGAAGGTTATTCATGATGGGTTCAAGAACAAGTACTCTTTCCAGCATAAGGGAAAACCCATTACATTATATCCACTTACACCTGCACAAGTCCATGACGATCAGGTTAAGTTGCAACTTGAGCGTGACAAAGAGAGAGCGAAAGGAAACACCACCTTGGGTGAGACTAGTGAGAGTGGTGTATCTGGTGAGAAAAAAAAGGCCAAGGCCGTGGGAGTTCCCAAGGGGAGTGTGAGAGTTAAAAAGAGTTTCTACATGGGTGAGGGTGAAGCGAGAAAAGCGTTCAAGGCTAGCAAGCTCATGCTATTGTTAGTCTATAAGGAGCCTCATATTTATTTTACTAACGCTGACCCTTTGCTTCCTGTGTCTATTTCATCTCTTTTGCAGGATTACAGTGACGTACTCACAGAGGACATACCTAGTGGGCTTCCACCCATTAGAGGTATTGAGCACCAGATAGACTTCATACCTGGAGCAGTCATTCCTAACACCGGCTTATAGGAGCAATCCCGAGGAGACAAAGGAGCTACAAAGGCAAGTACGGGAATTGATGGGTAAGGGGTATGTAAGGGAAAGCATGAGCCCTTGTGCAGTACCAGTACTTCTAGTTCCTAAGAAAGATGGGACGTGGCGTATGTGCGTTGATTGTCGGGCTATCAACAATATTACGGTAAAGTATCGTCACCCCATTCCTAGACTAGATGACATGTTGGATGAATTGCATGGTTCCAAAATTTTTAGTAAGATTGACTTAAAGAGTGGATACCATCAAATTCGCATGAGAGAGGGAGATGAGTGGAAAACTGCATTTAAGACTAAATATGGCTTGTATGAATGGTTAGTTATGCCATTTGGTCTCTCAAACGCACCTAGCACATTTATGAGATTGATGAATCATGTTATGCGTGCATTTTTAGGTAAGTTGTTGTGGTTTATTTTGATGACATCTTAGTTTACAGTAAAACAGTAGATGAGCATGTGATGCATTTGAAGCATGTACTTGATGTTTTACGAAAAGAACAATGTATGCTAACTCTGACAAATGCACATTTTGCATGGATAGAATTGTTTTTCTTGGCTTTGTTGTGAGTGCAGATGGCATCGAGGTAGATGTGGAGAAGGTAAAGGCAATTCAGGAATGGCCTACACCAACTACAGTGACAGAAGTCCGAAGCTTTCATGGGTTAGCGAGCTTCTATAGGAGATTTGTCAAGGACTTCAGTAGCATTGCCGCGCCATTGACTGAGGTAGTAAAGAAGACTGTTGGTTTTCAATGGGGCGAGGCGCAAGAGCGAGCATTCCAGGACCTTAAAGCGAAGTTATGCAGTGCACCCATTTTAGCACTACCCAACTTCGAGAAAACTTTTGAGATTGAGTGCGACGCATCAGGGTTAGGTATTGGAGCAGTTCTCATGCAAGAAAAGCGGCCAATAGCCTATTTTAGTAAGAAGCTGAATGGAGCAGCTTTGAGGTACCCCACGTATGACAAAGAGTTATATGCGCTTGTGAGAGCACTTGAGACATGGCAGCACTACTTGTGGCCTAAAGAATTCGTGATCCACACCGACCATGAATCATTAAAACACCTGAAGGGTCAAGGTAAGCTGAATAAGCGACACGCAAACTGGATGGAATTCGTTGAGTCATTTCCATATGTTATACGCTACAAGCAAGGTAAAGAAAACATAGTGGCCGATGCATTATCTCGCAGGTATGTTTTACTTACTTCAATGCATGCACGGATGTTGGGATTTGATTTGATTAAGGAATTATATGAGTGTGATTCTGATTTTGGTGAGATTTTTGCTACTTGTGCAAAGTCATCTTTTGGAAAGTTTTACATTCATGACGGATTCTTATTTAAAGCGAACATGTTGTGTGTTCCTGCTTGTAGTATGCGTGAGTTGCTTGTGAAGGAAGCGCATGGGGGAGGTTTGATGGGGCATTTTGGGATTACTAAGACTTTAGCTATTTTACATGAGCACTTTTATTGGCCTAAAATGAAACGTGATGTTGAGCGTATTTGTGATAAGTGTCTAACATGTAAGCATGCTAAATCTAAATTAATGCCACATGGTTTGTATACTCCTTTGCCTGTACCTAGTGAACCTTGGGTTGATATATCGATGGATTTTGTGATAGGTTTGCCTAGGACAAAGAGGGGTAGAGATTCAATCTTTGTTGTAGTTGATAGGTTTAGTAAAATGGCTCATTTCATTGCATGTCATAAAACCGATGATGCTACAAACATTGCAGATTTATTTTTCAGAGACATAGTGCGACTCCATGGTATACCTAGGAGTATTGTATCAGATAGAGATGTTAAGTTCCTTAGCCATTTTTGGAAGGTGTTGTGGGCTAAACTAGGCACCAAACTATTGTATTCTACCACATGTCATCCACAGACTGATGGACAAACAGAGGTAGTTAATAGGACTTTATCTCAATTATTACGCACTATAGTTGGAAGAATTTGAAGAGTTGGAAGATTGTTTGCCATTTATTGAGTTTGCATATAATCGTAGCATTCATTCTTCTACATCTTTTTCACCTTTTGAAATTGTTTATGGTTTTCAGCCACTAACTCCATTGGATTTGTTACCTTTGCCTGTTGATGAGCATGTGGGGTTAGATGGAAAAAGGAAAGCCGATTTGGTGAAGCACATACATGAGAAAGCAAGAGAGCAAATACAACGAAAGAATGAGCAATATGCTTCTCATGCTAATAAGGGAAGAAAGCGTGTGGTATTTCAGCCTGGAGATTGGGTTTGGGTACACATGCGCAAGGAGAGATTTCCTGAACAACGTAAATCTAAGCTACAACCGAGAGGGGATGGTCCATTTCAAGTTTTGGAACGGATTAATGACAATGCATACAAGCTGGATTTACAAGGTAAGTACAATGTGTCTGCTACATTTAATGTTTCTGACTTAACTCCTTTTGATGCAGGTACAGATTCGAGGTCGAATCCTTTTCAAGAGGGAGGGGATGACATGATCCAGGCCAACAACAAACCAAAGGACACATTACAAGTACCAGAAGGGCCAATTACGAGGCAGATGACCAAAAGACTCAGAGAAGCAATGGCGGGATTAGTTCAGAGTTTTATGGCCGACTGCAACAAACAAATAGAGATGCATGTGGGCTTCGATGGAAAGGGCCCAAAACCATTTCACTTGGCCCAAATCAGTTTAGAATAAAGCTTTCTAGGCATTTAAAGACTTAAAGACTTGATATTTGTGTAATTTCGTTTTTATGGGCATTATTGTCTTTTTGCCTTTAGGGTTTCTTTTTGTAACACTATTTAAGCTTACTTTCTTCTTCATTTGAGGCAACCAACGAATTTGTAAACTCAAAAAGCTTAAAGCTTTGGCTATGGCCGAATTATTGTAAGGGAGGGATTCCCCTTTTCAAGTTTGAATCGACTTATCTAAGTTTTGGCAAACTTAGTGGCGTCTCCATTGCTAGCAAAACACTACAAGGATTCATCTTAAAGGTTCTCAAGGGCAAGTTCTTTGTGGGTCTTCTTTGTGGCCTTGGAAAGGTTTTGTTTATACAAAATCATATTCGCGGTTCTTGGGGTTCTGTCCGTTGCTTGGGGTTTGCTTGGATTTCGAATCCAAGTGGGTTTCTTTGTCACTCTTCTTGATCACTCTGTCTCTTCTGGTGATTAAGATTTTTCATTTTGTTTCCCGTTTCTCTGCTCCTTTCTTTTTATGTCGATTGTTTCTTCCATTATGCCCGAGCTAGGGTTTCAGAGCCCTTCTTTAATTTTCAATGATGTGAGCTGTGAAGCCACAAAGCATGTCCTTCGTAAACCAGATCTCGATTGCGAAAGCTATACGGTGGTGACTACTACCTCATCTACATCGATGGCCACTAGATCCAGCTCTGGCTCTTCAGTATCAGTCTTAGGTCAAGCGAGACTTATCTCGACTAATAGTCTAAACGGCTCGAGTGCTTCATCAGTTTGGTGAGCTCACTAGGTCTGGCAATACAGTATGTAAATCGGGACACGCTTCTTGTGACTCTAGTACCGTGCCCAGGCAACCGATGATTCCTTATGTTCAGAGTAGCCAGCTGAGCTCCGTCTGCCCTTCGCCCTTCACTGTACTTCCCTCAGGGTTTTTTTTGCCCATTTGGGCAATCTTTGCACCTGGATACAGAGTTGTCTGCTAACCATAGCTCCAGATCCATGATACCTGATTGTGATTTTGGTCTTACTGATAATGATAGCCTTTTGTGTGTTGGTAGTTCCATTGGTGCTTGTATTGTTCTTGCCGCTTCTGTTGATAGCAATGGTAGTTTGGTGGTGGGACTGGAGATTGCTAGTATGTGTAGGCTTATGGGAAGTTTTTGTGGTGTTGATGTGAAGAGTTGAATAGGGTGGGGGATGACTTGTCTCACCTGGGTTTCATTGGAGAGGCTATGTGGTGGTTTGATAAGGCTATAGTTTCAGTCCCTGGTATCACAGCAGTGAGGAGTTTTAGTGCACCGGCACCTTCGGGGTTAGTGAGTATTGGGGAGGCAGTGAATACGGTGAATGATGTGAGTGGTGCCCCCAGCTATGCCAAGGTGTTGAATGGATCTTTTGATGATGATAGATGTGTGCCCACCTCTAACTCAGTAGCTTTGCACTTTATTCAACCTTCCATTATTAATGGTCGTGTTAAGGTTATCCTCATTTAAATGCTGAAGAAGGTAGTGTGATTTGGCGTAGTACCTTAGTTGGTTATTTTGTGGGTAAGAGACTTGTGTTCTAAGTTGTTAATTCTAGTTGCTCACAAGATTTGGGGTAAGTTTGGCTTTCGGGAGGTTTTGACTTCTGACAATGGTTTTTTCTTGTTCACGTTTACGAGCTTCCAAGAAGCTTGTGTGGTGTTAGATAGAGCTCATTGGCACATGGCTGTCATTGGTTCTTAAACATTGGCAGCCAAATTTACCTCTCACCAATGAGGATGTTTATAAAGTTTTAGTATGGGTTCGCCTCTACAATATACCGTTTGAGTATTGGACTTCTAAGGCTCAGTTTTGTGGCTAGTGCAGTTGGATGCCCTCTTCATGCTGATCATATTACCCTCACCAGGAAACGACTTAGTTAAGCTCGGGTTGCTAGGGATGCTCTGGTAGAGGATTTTGATTTCCAATGTTCTAATGGTATGTGGATCAAAGTGAAGGCTGAATTTGGGTGGGTTTCAGTGTAGTGTGTTACTTGTGGGGTTTTTGGTCACTCTTTGTATTCTTGCCCTATGGGTGCTCCCAAGAGCGAGGCAGGCAATCCTTCACAAACCTGGGTACCAAAGCCTTCCACTCATTCTTAGGTTGAAACTGGTTTGGTCATGGCAGATAAGAATCTAGAGGATGATTAGGTTATGGTCACTAAAAAGAAGAAAGGTAAGGTAGCAGTTCTGGCCACCCATGTTAATCCTATTAGGGATGTGGTTTCGGTTGATGATGTTGATAGGGTTATTGATTTAGGTGAATGCTCTTCTCAGGGTTTGGTTTCGGTTTCGGATGCTGATGTAGCGGTAGAATGTGCTTCTAAAGAATTATCTGTGTTGCTTTTGGATAAGAGAAAATAGGGTGAATGTACTCCGATTGTTTCATTGCCTATTGGGGTACCTTTTAAGGATGGGACGGTTGAGGTTCATCTTGGAGTCGAAAATGACTCACCCTTTTCGCGTGTTAATCTGCTTGCACCGAAGGCTAAGGACTCTTTGGAGAAACAAAAGATGTGTCATGGTGGTAAGCATAACAAGGGCTCTGGTGGTCAGAGGGGCCAGAAACGTCATTCCCCTAAAATGGGCAAGTGTAGATGATTTGTTTAGGTAATATCTCCCTTTCTTGATTGTTTTTTAATGATTTTTGGTTGTTGGAATATTCGGGGTCTCAATGACCCTGTGAAGCAAGCTGAGGTTAGGAGATTTTTTGGTGATGAGAAACTTTCTTTGTGTGGCTTAGTTGAGACTAAAGTGAAGGATGCTAATTTTATGGGTGTTTACTGAGCTATAATCCGTTGTGGAAGTTTTTTTGCCAATCTGATTGACGCGGAACTCACTTGGATGTTTAAGGTCAAGCAAACCCCTCGCAACAGATAGAACCCTAAGCACCGCGGATTTGATTTTGTAGGAAGAAAACCCTTAAAGGCCACAAAGAAGACCCACAAAGAACTTGTCTTTGAGAACCTTTGAGATGATTCCTTGCAGTGTTCTGCAAGCACGGAAACGCCACCAAGGTTGCCACGCCTTAGATAAGTCAAAGCTGAAAAAAGGGGAATCCCTCCCTTAAGCTTGAAATTCGGCCATAGCCATTTTTCTTTGAAGAAATTTGAAATTTGTGAGTTTTTTTTATTGAAGAAGACAAAGTTTACAATATATAGGATAAGACAAATTTACTAAAATGCCCTTCAAAAGGTAAAAAGACCAAAAGGTCCTAAAACTACCCAATGGCTACATAAAGCTAAAGCCCTAAGTAGTCATTTACTAAATATTACAAATATCCCCACCAAAGACAAGTTGTAAATCCAGTTTGTACGCATTATCGTTGATCCGCTCCAAAACTTGAAATGGACCATCTCCTCTTGGTTGTAGCTTGGATTTACGTTGTTCAGGAAATCGCTCCTTGCGCATGTGTACCCAAACCCAATCACCAGGCTGAAATACCACACGTTTTCTTCCCTTATTGGCATGAGAAGCATATTGCTCATTCTTCCTCTGTATGTGCTCTTTTTCTTTCTCATGTATGTGTTTCACCAAATCAGCTTTTCTTTTGATATCTAACCCCACATGTTTTTTTTGGATAAGGTAAGTATTATAACCAAAAGAAAACTATACAAGAGCAAAGGGGCATCCCCCAGGATCTAGAGAGGACAAGCCCTCCTAGAAGAAAGCCAAACGGCTACAATAGATCAACTAAAGATGTCATCGGGCAAGTGCCACGAGAGGTGAAGCCATTTATTGTCATAAGATGGAGTCACCTTACGTAAAGAACTAACACGATTCCGAACATCAAAAACAATATCATATAGAAGAACAGAAACTGGCCTAAGAGGCATATCATGAGTGCGAGCATTCCTCTCCCTCCATATATGGTAAACTGACGCTGCAAAGGACAGACGAACCAGAAGATGATATAAAGAGGCACCAGAGAACTGATAAAGCCACTCAACAGTTTGGCGCCAATCTCGACAGCTCCAGTCTAAACCACACATGGCTAACACAGACGACCAAACCCTCAATGAAAAGAGGCACTGAAATAAAAGATGATCGATGTCCTCACTCGAACTACCACAAAGGATACACCGCGAGCAAGAGGATATACCAATTTCATTAGACTGTCCTGAGTACACAGGCCTCCCTGAATGGACATCCAAAGAAGAAAAGAATGGCGGGGAATAGATTTCCGGAACCAGACAACTCTGGACCAAGGCATCTCGGGTCTCCTCGACCTCAAAGCATTCCAGGCACAATCCACAGAAAATTTCCCATGTCTATCATCTTCCCAAACCAGCATATCTTCCCTCAAACTAGAAGGAGACGGAAGGTGAGTCTGAGCCAGATCAACAAGAGCAGCAGATCTAGAAGGGGGCCAATGCCAAGCAGAATCAGAGATAATGGAAGCAACTGTCGCCATCCTATCCAAGCCAGAATCATAAATCACTCTCTCGCCCAATGAGTACTCAATCGGGCCTACATGATGCCAATTATCAACCACAATAAAGTCGACTCACCATTCCCAATACTCACTCTCATCCGCTGACGGGACCAAGAACGAAGCTCCAAAATCTTACGCCAACTCCAAGAGCAATCAGAAGGACGAGGGATCTCCCAAAAACTTCTCCCCTCAGTAAATAAGAGTAAACCCAAGTAGACCAAGAAGAAACCTGACCAGAACAGAGAAACCAAATATGCTTGACAATAGCTGCTCTATTCCAAGCTTCCAGACTCTTTATACCCAGACCCCCCTCCTTAAGAGGTAAACAAATTTTGCTCCAAGCTACTCTATAGCCCCAGTAGTGATAAGCGCACTACCCTTCCAAAGGAAAGAAC
This sequence comes from Zanthoxylum bungeanum, assembly GCA_019454045.1. Lineage (NCBI taxonomy): Eukaryota > Viridiplantae > Streptophyta > Magnoliopsida > Sapindales > Rutaceae > Zanthoxylum > Zanthoxylum bungeanum. The sequence continues at coordinate 142,907 of SKCR01021020.1, forward strand.
GAAGGATAGTCTCCACCTTCCTAATCACTGACTTAGGAAGAATAAATAAAGAAGACCAATAAACTTGAATGGAGAACAAAACAGACTTTATAAGCTGGAGCCGACCTGCATAAGAGAGAAACTTACAACTCAACTTTTAGCACGCATAACAATACGATCCACAAGAGAAGCACAGTCAGAGGCCCTAAGTTTAGTAGAGATCAAGGAACCCCCAAATACCTCACAGGAAGAGTCCCCACCTGGAATCTCAACACATCTCGCAGTTGGTCTTGCATAGAAAGAGAGATGCCAGAAGAGAAGAGATGACTCTTAGCTGGATTCGGAATTAAACCTGATAAACCACTGAACTGCCCAATACAATCCTTGATCAAAGAAACAGAGGATGCATCTGCTTTACAAAAAATCATAAGGTCATCTGCAAAACAGAGATGAGTAAGACGGTCCTTTGAACACCGCCAGTGGAACTGGAAACCCGGATCAGTAGCCATATTACGAAGAAGGCCTGATAAAAACTTCATAGCCAAAACAAAGAGATAAGGAGACATAGGATCACCTTGTCGCAACCCACGACCCCCAGAGAAAAATCCATTCAGCTCACCATTAATAGAAACAGAGATCTCGTAGTAGTCATACACTCCTGAATCCAACCCCCATCCTCTCAGGAAATACCACAGTCCTCAGAACCTCAACCAAAAAATCCAACGACAGTGTCATAAGCTTTCATCAAGTCTATCTTAAGAGCACACCTCGGGGAACCGCCATTCCGGTGATAATTCCGAACCATCTAACCCCACATGTTCATCAACAGGTAATGGTAACAGATCTAATGGAGTTAGTGGCTGAAAACCATAAACGATTTGAAATGGTGAATAAGATGTAGAAGAATGAATGCTACGGTTATATGTAAATTCAATAAAAGGCAAACAATCCTCCCAAATATTTAAGTTCTTAGTGATAATAGTACGAAATAACTGAGTCAAAGTCCTATTAACCACCTCTGTTTTTCCATCAGTTTGGGGGTGACAAGTAGTAGAATACAAAAGTTTAGTTCCCAACTTACCCCAAAAAACTTTCCAAATGTGACTAAGGAATTTAACATCACGATCTGAAACTATACTCCGTGGAATTCCATGGAGTCGTACTACTTCTCTAAAGAACAAGTCAGCAATGTTAGTGCCATCATCAATCTTATGACATGCTATAAAGTGTGTCATCTTACTGAACCTATCAACCACTACAAAAATAGAATCTCTACCCCGCCTAGTCCTAGGTAAACTCAATATAAAGTCCATTGATACATCTACCCATGGCTCGCTAGGTACAGGCAATGGTGTATACAAACCATGAGGCATAACCTTAGATTTAGCCTTTTTACAAGTTAAGAATTTATCACACAAACAAGCATCCTTGCATTCAATGAAGTAAGTAAAGCATACCTTTGCGATAGTGCATCAGCGACAATGTTTTTCTTACCTTGTTTGTAGCGGATTACGTATGAAAATGTCTAAACAAACTCTAACCATCGTGCATACAATTTGTTTAGCTTACCTTGACCTTTCAAATGCTTCAATGACTCATGATCTGTATGGATCACAACTCTCAAGGCCATAGATAATGCTGCCAAGTCTCAAGGGCTCTCACTAGCGCAAACAACTCCTTGTCGTATGTGGGGTATCTCAAAACTGCTCCATTAAACTTCTCACTAAAGTAGGTTATTGGCCGATTTTCTTGTATAAGAACTACTCCAATGCCTAATCCGGATGCGTCACACTCAATCTCAAATGTCTTCTCAAAGTTGGGTAGCACCAAAACTTGTGCACTGCACAACTTTATTTTAAGATCCTGGAATGCACGCTCCTACTCTTCTTCCCATTTGAAGCCAACAGTTTTCTTAACTACTTCAATCAGTGGTGCTGCAATACTGCTGAAGTCTCTAACAAATCTACGGTAGAAGCTTGCTAATCCATGGAAGCTTCTAACTTCGGTCACAGTTGTCGGTGTAGGCCAATCCTGAATTGCCTTTACCTTTTCCACATCAACTTCGATGCCATATGCACTTACAACAAAACCAAGAAAAACCATTCTATCCATACAAAAAGTGCATTTATCAATGTTAGCATACAATTTCTCCTGCCTTAACACATCAAGAACATGCTTCAAATGCGTAACATGCTCATCTATTGTTTTACTGTAAACTAAGATGTCATCAAAATAAACTACAACAAACCTACCTATAAATGCACGCATAACATAATTCATCAATCTCATAAATGTGCTAGGTGCGTTTGTAAGACCAAATGGCATAACTAACCATTCATACAAGCCATACTTGGTCCTAAATGCAGTTTTCCACTCACCTCCCTCTCTCATGCGAATTTGATGATATCCACTATTTAAATCAATCTTACTAAAAATTTTGGAACCATGCAATTCATCTAACATGTCATCTAGTCTAGGAATAGGGTGACGATACATTACCTTTATATTGTTGATCGCTCGACAATCAACGCACATACGCCACGTCCCATTTTTCTTAGGAACTAGAAGAATTGGTACCGCACAGGGACTCATACTTTCTCTGACATACCCTTTCTCCATCAACTCCTACACTTGCCTTTGAAGTTCCTTTGTTTCCTCAGGATTGCTTCGGTAGGCTGGTCTATTGGGAATGTTTGCATCAGGTATGAAATCTATCTGGTGCTCAATACCTCTAATGGGTGGAAGCCCACTAGGAATGTCCTCTGTCAGCATATCATTGAATTCCTGCAAAAGAGATGAAATGGACAAAGGAAGCAAAGGGTTAGTGTTAGCTATACAAATATGGTGATCTTTGTAGACTAGCAAAATCAGGAGCTTGCTAGGCTGGTAAGCTCTTATTGCTTCACCCTCACCAATGTAGAAGCTCTTTTTCAATCGCCCTTTCGTTTCCCCTTTAGGTTTACTCACACACCCCTTGGGAACACTCACGGCCTTAGCCTTAATTTCCTTACCAGGTTCGGTCACACTCCCCTCACGTGCTTTCTCCAAGGCTGTGTTTGCACTCTCTTTCTCTCTATCTCTCTCAAGTTGCAACTTGACTTGATCTTCGTGGACTTGCCTCGGTGTAAGTGAGTATAAGGTAATGGGTTTTACCTTATACTGAAATGAATACTTATTCTTAAACCCATCGGGTATAACCATTCTATCAAACTGCCACGACCTTCCTAAAAGAATGTGTCATGCATGTATGGGTATAACATCACACAAAACATCATCAGTATAAGGCCCAACGGTGAAGATCAAAAATACCTGCCTAGTAACCTGTACTTCTCCACAGTCATTCAACCACTGCAACTTGTAAGGCTTGGGATGCTTCAAGCAATCTAATCCAAACCTCTCAACTAAAGATGTACTTGTGACATTAGTACAACTGCCTCCGTCAATGATCATACTACACCCCTTTCCATTCACACGACATCTAATATGGAATATGTTCTCCTTATGCATATCAGATCGGTGAAATCACTCATGTTACACAAGCACATGTATCCCTCAAGTAGTATAAAATGTATCGATCCCACGAGGACTTAATACCTTAGCTATCAATTTATGAAATTAAATGCTTACAAGTACCTAAAAGATTGGTTTGTTGATTGGATGATGATTTTAAACTTAAAGACAAGTAATTAAAACAGTGCGAAAGTGAATTAAAGGTAAAATCAATATTATAAAACTATATAGGGTTGTGAATCCTTCCAATATCTTTTAAAGATGAAGTGATTATCTCATGTTTGTGCAATATATCGGTGTATTAACCTGGAACACGAAAATATGCAAAAGCCTCTGTCGATGGTCAGATGCAAACACCCAAATAACCCAATTAATCATATGTCTATGTCAACCAAGTTACCTGAATTCATTAAGATTAAGTTCCAATTGTGGCTACCCCCACCCGATAGGTATATGTCTATCCTGGAAGGAAATCTATTAATGGGTATCTAATCCTTAAGGGAGATTGTGGGCTATTAAGTCTAAGGCTGAAACCTAAAATTCATTTGTCAAGTTTATTTTAAGTTTACCATATCAATCTTATTAATGGCCAGTTAACAAGAAGCATTAAGCTTAAGACTTAATAAATAAACCTTTATTTTACCCAAGACACAAATAACCCCTTATAAACCGGTGATAATGGAATTCATCACAACCCCAGATTATGTATTTAGTTACAACACATACCTAGGATTACTAAACACTTACATAAACAAAACATCATAAAAAATAACTTGAAGATAAATAAAAGTAAAATTTCAATAATGAAAGAAAACATTTAACGTATGCAACAAGCCTTTAAACCCCTAGGTGTCCCTAGTGGACGAGTTGTAGTCTCGTGAGGGCTTACAACGATGATACCAACAAACGTTAATCTAATGCATATAAAAGCAAAAAGACAAGAGAAAAGAGAATAAACAAGTTAGTGACTAAACAAGTGAAACTTCTTATCCAAGTTAGTAGTTGTTTTCTTTCTTTCTAAATTACCAAATAAGTAAATTCTCTGATTATTTTTACCATTCTCCATATACACAACCAACAAGGTATTAATCAGCTCATTGTGCCCACAATATTCATAAGTGTAGTTGAAAAGAGAGTTATATTTTTGTCCTAAAGTTATATCAGAATTCACATCTTTTTTTGGCAATGGATTTTTTTTATAGCATCGTCAATCCATGTAGTGAGCTTTGGGCCAGTGTCTCCGAAGCCAGTTGGCTTTAGGGTACTAGGTGTTAAGACACCCTTACAGACTTAATTACTCGGATTTCAGATATCTTTTTTTTTACAACATCTTCAATCCATGTAGCGAGCTTTGGTGCAGTGACTCCCAAGACAGTTGGCTTTATGGCAATAGATGTTAAGACACCCTTACAGACTTAATTACTCGGATTTCAGATATCTTTTTTTTTACAACATCTTCAATCCATGTAGCGAGCTTGGGCCAGTGACTCCCAAGCCAGTTGGCTTTAGGGCACTAGGTGTTAAAACACCTCTACGGACTTAATTACTCGGATCTCAAATGTGTTTTTTTTTTCATTGCTTTTTTAAATGCTTCCTCCAATTAAACTAAAGCACTGAATATTACAAACTTTTCACTTACAACTCATGGTCGTATGTTACCATGCATGTTGATAATATCTGTCAACTGAGTATATGAAGATTCAATTTAGTCAGTATTATGGAGAATTCACAAATTAAATAATTCAAAAGGAAATAAATAAAAATTAACTTATTACGAAATAGGTTGAGATACGTCTCAGGAGTGGAAATTCCTTACACAACTATCTCACACCAATTTCACCTGACTAGTCAAGTTAAAAACACAAAAACACAAAATATTTTTAATTTTTTCTAAAACTTTATTAATTTTTTTTTTGAATTTTTTGAAAATTTTTCACTAAAAATCGAAAAAAAAAAAAACAAATTACTAGTCAACTATTACCCTCCCCCAAACCTAAATGACACATTGTCCCCAATGTCTTAAAAAGTAGAAGAAGAGTTTAGAAACAGTACTTGTGACAAGAACTCACTTGGGTTGGAAACCAAGCAAACCCCAAGAACCTTGAATACTGATTTTGTAGGAACAAAACCCAACCAAGATCAGCCCCTAACCACCATGAAACTCACGTCCATGATAACCACAAGCATGAAATCAGATTGTATTTTGCTAGCAATGGAGACGCCACTAAGTTGCCAAGCTTAGATAAGTCAATTTGAACTTGAAAAGGGGAATTCCTCCCTCAACAAGGTTTTGGCCATAGCCATGGAAAGCTCAAGCTTTTCTTTCTTTCAAAATTCTGTATATTACGTTGGTTTTCAAAAATACAAAGAAGAGTCATATAATAAGGGTTACAAAAGAGTAAAAAGGCTAAAATGACCCTAGAGCTAAAATTACCAAAAGCCCTAAGTCAAGCACCTCAACCACGACCATTAAGGTCCTTTTGCACCTAAATAAACTTAAAACAAAGATTAGAAGCTAATCTCACTTAAGCTAATTAAGGTGCTTACATGCTACAGTAAATTGACGTGCTTCCGGCTAAGTACAAATCTAAGCATAATTAAGCCTAATGGCATAGTCAACCATGCTAATCACATCATAAATAAAGTCAATATGTCGAGCAAAAATGACAAAAATGCCCCCATTTGGCCGAATTCAACATAGTCCCAAAATGGGTGAAATCGGGTCAAAAGGGTGCTGGTGCTGAAGCTGCTCTGCTATGCTTCAGTCTGAACTGATCTGGATCAAATGAAATAGCTTGGGGACCTCTCTGGTCATGCCCATATGTGTCTCTGGTGTGCACTTGACTTGGTTGTTGCAACTGGTCACATAGCTCTGAGCTAGTCCCGCAAAGACCTCTCTGATCTTCTTTGCTCTTTGGCGTGTGATTGGCCCTGTTGGCAATTGCATGGGTTCTTCCAAGTTGTTAGCTGCATCCTGTAATGTCTCTGGTGTGGTTGGAATATGATATTGAAATATAAAATCAATTGGACGATGATATTGAAATATAAAAGAATCATACTTGACCACTTGTACCTGTGATGAAAAAGCATAAACAATAGAGAAAATGTTATGGAAAAACTTCACTACCACATCTACTTTCTTTTCACCGGCTCTCACAGCTTCATCATCACTCATGGCCTCTATCTCAACCATACTTGCAAAGACCTCCTCACACACCTGCTCAGTTTCACTATGTTTTTCAACCTCAAAGCAAACTATCTCACAAGTGTTTACTCCCTCAATGCTCACGGTCTCACAAGCATTTTCACTCACCATGTCACTTATAACACAATTCACAACATTCAAGGCCTCACAAGTGTTTTCATTCGCTATGCACTCAACATCACAAGTGCTTCTCACTTCATTACACACAACTTCAATAGCTTTTGGTTGTTGAGTACTCTCTTCATTCACTGCATATTTAGTTACCTTCCAAGTCTTTTTCCATTTCTCATAAGATCTTCTATAATCACTCATAATATATTGGATATCACTTTTGAAAGTATCCAAAACCACGATCTTATCATCAATAGTTAAACTTGGACCTGCCATCTCAACACTAAACAAACAGATTATAAATAATAAAAAGCAAAACAAATATGTAAATCCTCACAATCTCATGTGTTTACACTCGAATGATATCACTCCACTCGTGTTTGCACTCTATTGGCTTTTACCCGATACTGTGCTCACAATCACTGCCTTTTACCACTCTTGAGTTCGTCCTCAATTCAAATGTGAATCACACTCAATCCAAGAAAGGTCAACTAAGGTGTAGTCCACAAGCTAGCAGAAACTCAATGTATATATAGAGCAGGTGGAATAAAGCAAATAAGATAAGTAATCACGGAGACTCAATCGAAAGAAACTTATAGCTAGAGTGCTCAGAATAAGAAAGAATGACGAGTTAGCTAAATGCAATAAATAAGCAAGCAAGCAATCAACGTGTCACTGAAGCAATCTTGTGGTCACTCGCTATAGTGTTTGAGCTCACCTTTATTTTCTTCTCACACACACTCACAAGTGTTTACACTCCAATGAAACACAAAGGATTTCAATTCGGCTATAACACAAATATAGTCTTTCAAGCTCAAACCAATACAAAGCAAATCAAATATCAATGTAACTCATGTAAAGCAATCCAATCAACTTGCAAAGGGTCTAATCAAGCTAAGCACAATGGTGCGACCAATTCTCTTTCTTTTTTTCTCTTTTTTTTTTCAAAACAAGTAGGTGACTCAGCTGCTTACGTAAGTAGCTTACAAGTAGGTCAATTAAGCTTGTCAATTCGACAATGGTAAGTTACAAACCAACTAAACACTTTTTCCAACTAACTTGGTGATGCAGCAACTTGCCTCTTCAAGCACCTCTCAAATGCAATGATAGCTACTCAAATTTCCATGTCAAGCTCATGAGTACTTCCATTTTCAATGTCATGCTAATGATTTCAACACAAATCTAATGTCAAACTAATGATGGCTCACGCAAATCAGCAAGCACACTTGTTAATTCATGCTTCAACATAAGCACATCAAGCATCTTACTCACGGCAATATGTGTAACAAAGCAACCAGACTTGTCTCACAAAGTTAACACACAAGCATAAGTAAACTTCAAGAGTAAGTCACGGCCTCATCAATCCATAAGCATTTCATTTTGTTTCAACACTCATTCACTCAAATGCCTCACCACAACACTCAAAAACACTTGTTTTCCTCACACTTCACAAGATTGCAACAACTTCACAAATATTTTAAACAAGCTAGTTCACGCAAATGCTAGGAGTAATGAAGTGCAATCTGATTTTCTCAAAGTAGCTATGAACAATACCTATTGAAAACAAGCTAAGTGACATGCATATGGCAAGAACAAAGCAAGGGTGGTGACGGTTCTTCCTTGGCCGAATCTGACCTGATGCATTTCTTTTTTTTTTTTAAACTAATAGCTTAATAACAATGTTAAACACGTCCTAGTAACTTACAATTAACAACTAAACACTTGATTCAAGCAAAGAACACAAAAGCCCCAATTTTGACCTAAGTAGCCAAAGCTTAACTCAAAGAAATACTCATGGCATAGTCAACCATGCTAATCACATCATAAATAAAGTCAATATGTCGAGCAAAAATGACAAAAATGCCCCCATTTGGCCGAATTCAACATAGTCCCAAAATGGGTGAAATCGGGTCAAAAGGGTGCTGGTGCTGAAGCTGCTCTGCTATGCTTCAGTCTGAACTGATCTGGATCAAATTAAATAGCTTGGGGACCTCTCTGGTCATGCCCATATGTGTCTCTGGTGTGCACTTGACTTGGTTGTTGCAACTGGTCACATAGCTCTGAGCTAGTCCCGCAAAGACCTCTCTGATCTTCTTTGCTCTTTGGCGTGTGATTGGCCCTGTTGGTAATTGGATGGGTTCTTCCAAGTTGTTAGCCGCATCCTGTAATGTCTCTGGTGTGGTTGGACTCATGTCATTCCCTCCTTGTTGAAAAGGATTCGACCTCGAATCTGAACCTGCATCAAAATGAGTTAAGTCAGAAACATTAAAAGTAGCAGAGACGTTGTACTTACCTTGCAAATCCAGCTTATATGCACTGTCATTGATCTTTCCAAGACTTGAAAGGGTCCATCTCCTCTCGATTGTAGCTTGGATCTTTTCCTCTTGCATATAAAACCACACCCAATTGCCGGGGTCAAACACAATGCGTTGGAAACCTATTATTCTCACCAACTCTGCCTTTCCCTTATCATTCATACTCCCAAGCTTAATAAGAATCAAAGATAATAAATCCATAGGAGTTAAAGAATTAGAATCATAATCAATCTCATAAGGCAAGTAAAAACTAGAAGGATGAATGCATTTATTATATGCAAACTCTGGCCCCGCTATTGCGTTTGTGATCTTCTTAGCTCTTTGGCATGTGATTGGGTCTGTTGGCAATTGCAAAGGCTCTAATGTCCCTTGGGTGAATGCATTCATGTCAAATGTTGTCCCTTGGATCATGTCATTCTCCCTCTCTTGAAATGGATTCGTCCTCGAATCCGAACCCGGATCATAGATAGTTATGACAAAATCAATTGGACGATGATATTGAAATATAAAAGAATCATACTTGACCACTTGTACCTGTGATGAAAAAGCATAAACAATAGAGAAAATGTTATGGAAAAACTTCACTACCACATCTACTTTCTTTTCACCAGCTCTCACAGCTTCATCATCACTCATGGCCACTATCTCAACCATACTTGCAAAGACCTCCTCACACACCTGCTCAGCTTCACTATGTTTTTCAACCTCAAAGCACACTATCTCACAGGTGTTTACTCCCTCAATGCTCACGGTCTCACAAGCATTTTCACTCACCATGTCACTTATAACACAATTCACAACATTCAAGGCCTCACAAGTGTTTTCATTCGCTATGCACTCAACATCACAAGAGCTTCTCACTTCATTACACACAACTTCAATAGCTTTTGGTTGTTGAGTACTCTCTTCATTCACTGCATATTTAGTTACCTTCCAAGTCTTTTTCCATTTCTCATAAGATCTTCTATAATCACTCATAATATCTTGGATATCACTTTTGAAAGTATCCAAAACCACGATCTTATCATCAATAGTTAAACTTGGGATTCAAAATCCAAGCAAACCCCAAGCAACGGACGGAACCCCAAGAACCGCGAAATGATTTTGTAGAAACAAAACCCTTCCAAGGCCACAAAGAAGACCCACAAAGAACTTGCCCTTGAGAACCTTTAAGATGAATCCTTGTAGTGTTTTGCTAGCAATGGAGACGCCACTAAGTGTGCCAAACTTAGATAAGTCGATTCAAACTTGAAAAGGGGAATCCCTCCCTTACATTAATTCGGCCATAGCCAAAGCTTTAAGCTTTTGAGTTTACAAAATTCGTTGGTTGCCTCAAATGAAGAAGAAAGTAAGCTTACATAGTGTTACAAAAAGAAACCCTAAAGGCAAAAAGACAATAATGCCCATAAAAACGAAATTACACAAATATCAAGTCTTTAAGTCTTTAAATGCCTAGAAAGCTTTATTCTAAACTGATTTGGGCCAAGTGAAATGGTTTTGGGCCCTTTCCATCGAAGCCCACATGCATCTCTATTTGTTTGTTGCAGTCGGCCATAAAACTCTGAACTAATCCCGCCATTGCTTCTCTGAGTCTTTTGGTCCTCTACCTCGTAATTGGCCCTTCTGGTACTTGTAATGCGTCCTTTGGTTTGTTGTCGGCCTGGATCATGTCATCCCCTCCCTCTTGAAAAGGATTCGACCTCGAATCTGTACCTGCATCAAAAGGAGTTAAGTTAGAAACATTAAATGTAGCAGACACATTGTACTTACCATGTAAATCCAGCTTGTATGCATTGTCATTAATCCGTTCCAAAACTTGAAATGGACCATCCCCTCTCGGTTGTAGCTTAGATTTACGTTGTTCAGGAAATCTCTCCTTGCGCATGTGTACCCAAACCCAATCTCCAGGCTGAAATACCACACGCTTTCTTCCCTTATTAGCATGAGAAGCATATTGCTCATTCTTTCGTTGTATTTGCTCTCTTGCTTTCTCATGTATGTGCTTCACCAAATCGGCTTTCCTTTTTCCATCTAACCCCACATGCTCATCAACAGGCAAAGGTAACAAATCCAATGGAGTTAGTGGCTGAAAACCATAAACAATTTCAAAAGGTGAAAAAGATGTAGAAGAATGAATGCTACGATTATATGCAAACTCAATAAATGGCAAACAATCTTCCCAACTCTTCAAATTCTTTCCAACTATAGTGCGTAATAATTGAGATAAAGTCCTATTAACTACCTCTGTTTGTCCATCAGTCTGTGGATGACATGTGGTAGAATACAATAGTTTGGTGCCTAGTTTAGCCCACAACACCTTCCAAAAATGGCTAAGGAACTTAACATCTCTATCTGATACAATACTCCTAGGTATACCATGGAGTCGCACTATGTCTCTGAAAAATAAATCTGCAATGTTTGTAGCATCATCGGTTTTATGACATGCAATGAAATGAGCCATTTTACTAAACCTATCAACTACAACAAAGATTGAATCTCTACCCCTCTTTGTCCTAGGCAAACCTATCACAAAATCCATCGATATATCAACCCAAGGTTCACTAGGTACAGGCAAAGGAGTATACAAACCATGTGGCATTAATTTAGATTTAGCATGCTTACATGTTAGACACTTATCACAAATACGCTCAACATCACGTTTCATTTTAGGCCAATAAAAGTGCTCATGTAAAATAGCTAAAGTCTTAGTAATCCCAAAATGCCCCATCAAACCTCCCCCATGTGCTTCCTTCACAAGCAACTCACGCATACTACAAGCAGGAACACACAACCTGTTCGCTTTAAATAAGAATCCGTCATGAATGTAAAACTTTCTAAAAGATGACTTTGCACAAGTAGCAAAAATCTCACCAAAATCAGAATCACACTCATATAATTCCTTAATCAAATCAAATCCCAACATCCGTGCATGCATTGAAGTAAGTAAAACATACCTGCGAGATAATGCATCGGCCACTAAGGAACTTAACATCTCTATCTGATACAATACTCCTAGGTATACCATGGAGTCGCACTATGTCTCTGAAAAATAAATCTGCAATGTTTGTAGCATCATCGGTTTTATGACATGCAATGAAATGAGCCATTTTACTAAACCTATCAACTACAACAAAGATTGAATCTCTACCCTCTTGTCCTAGGCAAACCTATCACAAAATCCATCGATATATCAACCCAAGGTTCACTAGGTACAGGCAAAGGAGTATACAAACCATGTGGCATTAATTTAGATTTAGCATGCTTACATGTTAGACACTTATCACAATACGCTCAACATCACGTTTCATTTTAGGCCAATAAAAGTGCTCATGTAAAATAGCTAAAGTCTTAGTAATCCCAAAATGCCCCATCAAACCTCCCCCATGCGCTTCCTTCACAAGCAACTCACGCATACTACAAGCAGGAACACACAACCTGTTCGCTTTAAATAAGAATCCGTCATGAATGTAAAACTTTCTAAAAGATGACTTTGCACAAGTAGCAAAAATCTCACCAAAATCAGAATCACACTCATATAATTCCTTAATCAAATCAAATCCCAACATCCGTGCATGCATTGAAGTAAGTAAAACATACCTGCGAGATAATGCATCGACCACTATGTTTTCTTTACCTTGCTTGTAGCGTATAACATATGGAAATGACTCAACGAATTCCATCCACTTTGCGTGTCGCTTATTCAGCTTACCTTGACCCTTCAGGTGTTTTAATGATTCATGGTCGGTGTGGATCACGAACTCTTTAGGCCACAAGTAGTGCTGCCATGTCTCAAGTGCTCTCACAAGCGCATATAACTCTTTGTCATACGTGGGGTACCTCAAAGCTGCTCCATTCAGCTTCTCACTAAAATAGGCTATTGGCCGCTTTTCTTGCATGAGAACTGCTCCAATACCTAACCCTGATGCGTCGCACTCAATCTCAAATGTCTTCTCGAAGTTGGGTAGTGCTAAAATGGGTGCACTGCATAACTTCTCTTTAAGGTCCTGGAATGCTCGCTCTTGCGCCTCGCCCCATTGAAAACCAACTGTCTTTTTTACTACCTCAGTCAATGGCGCGGCAATGCTACTGAAGTCCTTGACAAATCTCCTATAGAAGCTCGCTAACCCATGAAAGCTTCGGACTTCTGTCACTGTAGTTGGTGTAGGCCATTCCTGAATTGCCTTTACCTTCTCCACATCTACCTCGATGCCATCTGCACTCACAACAAAGCCAAGAAAAACAATTCTATCCATGCAAAATGTGCATTTGTCAGAGTTAGCATACAATTGTTCTTTTCGTAAAACATCAAGTACATGCTCCAAATGCATTACATGCTCATCTACTGTTAAACTAAGATGTCGTCAAAGTAAACCACAACAAACTTACCTAAAAATGCACGCATAACATGATTCATCAATCTCATAAATGTGCTAGGTGCGTTTGAGAGACCAAATGGCATAACTAACCATTCATACAAGCCATACTTAGTCTTAAATGCAGTTTTCCACTCATCTCCCTCTCTCATGCGAATTTGATGGTATCCACTCTTTAAATCAATCTTACTAAAAATTTTGGAACCCTGCAATTCATCCAACATGTCATCTAGCCTAGGAATGGGGTGACGATACTTTACCGTAATATTGTTGATAGCTCGGCAGTCAACGCACATACGCCACGTCCCATCTTTCTTAGGAACTAGAAGCACTGGTACTGCACAAGGACTCATGCTTTCCCTTACATACCCCTTGTCCATCAACTCCCGTACTTGCCTTTGTAGCTCCTTTGTCTCCTCGGGATTGCTCCTATAAGCCGGTCTGTTAGGAATGACTGCTCCAGGTATGAAGTCAATCTGGTGTTCAATACCTCTAATGGGTGGAAGCCCACTAGGTATGTCCTCTGTCAGTACGTCACTGTAATCATGCAAAAGAGATGAAATAGACACAGGAAGCAAATGGTCAGAGTTAGTAAAATAAATATGAGGCTCCTTATAGACTAACAATAACATGAGCTTGCTAGCCTTGAATGCTTTCCTTGCTTCACCCTCACCCATGTAGAAACTCTTTTTAACTCTCTCTTTTGTTTCCCCCTTACGTTCACTCACACTCCCCTTGGAAACTCCCACGGCCTTGGCCTTATTTTTCTCACCAGATACACCACTCTCACTAGTCTCACCCAAGGTGGTGTTTCCCTTCGCTCTCTCTTTGTCACGCTCAAGTTGCAACTTAACCTGATCTTCATGGACTTGTGCAGGTGTAAGTGGGTACAATGTAATGGGTTTTCCCTTATGCTGGAAAGAGTACTTGTTCTTGAACCCATCATGAATAACCTTCTTATCAAACTGCCACGGCCTGCCCAAAAGAATATGTCCTGCATGCATCGGTATCACATCACATAGGACAACATCTGTGTATGGCCCAATGGTAAAGCTCAACAGTACCTGCTTTGTCACACTTATCTCCCCACAATCATTTAACCACTGCAACTTGTAAGGCTTCGGGTGTCTCAAGCAACTCAACCCCAATCGCTCAATCAAAGCTGTGCTAGCAACATTAGTACAACTGCCCCCATCTATGATCATACTACACCCCTTGCCATTCACACGGCACCTAGTATGGAATATGTTCTCCCTCTGCTGCACACTCTCATCCTCTACAACAAGTGCACTCAAAGCACGCTTGACAACTAAGGATAAGTTATCCAGCGGGTATGCAGCTCCCTCATGGTCACTAGCATCCTCCAACTCTGGCATCTCCTCCTCAACCTCACTATCGGTAGAGTACACCTCTCCACTCTTTTTATCAATCACTAAGGTACGCCTATTGGGACATTGTGAAGCATAGTGTCCCATGCCCAAACACTTGAAACACTTGACATCTTTAGTTCTAGCAGCTGCGCCCTCAGGTTTTGGTCTAGTTTTGCTCGGTTCCGCAGCCTCTTTACCCTTGGCACTAGGTTCGGCCCTAGGCTTATTAAAGCCTCCACTGAATTCGCCTCTAGGCTTGTCAAAGCCTCCATCTCGCTTCTCATTCGGAACCCATTTCCCTTTCCATGCAGAAGTAGCCTGAGTACCAAATCTGGATGTTGACTTTTTCTTGAGTTGCCTTTCTATCTTGATAGCCATGTGAAGCATATCCTCCAAATCAACATAATGATGCAACTCCACCATGTTTGCAATCTCTCTATTCAAGCCCCCTAGAAATCATGCCATAGTAGCTTCTGCATCCTCAACTACATTTGCCCTGATCATGGCAACTTCCATCTCTGTGTAATAGTCCTCAACACTTTTGGTCCCCTGATACAGATGTTGTAGTTTTTGATACAACTCCCTATAGTAATGGCTGGGTATAAATCTCTTTCTCATGAGACCCCTAAGTTCTGCCCATGTCTGAACCGGTCACTCATAGTTTCTCCTCCGAGTAGAGACAAGCTGATCCCACCAAATCATAGCATAATCGGTAAACTCAATTGCTGCTAGACTGATCTTCTTCTCGTCTGAGTAGTGATGACAGTTAAAAATCAATTCTATTTTCTTTTCCCATTCTAAATAAGCTTCAGGATCATTCTTGCCTTGGAATGTTGGTATCTTGATCTTGATGCTACCTAGATCACCATCTATATCTCCTCGCCTACCATATCCTCTCCGATCATAATCCCCTCTTCTGGCATCAAATGCACCTCTATCATCAAACCGTCTATCCCTCCTATCATTCCTCCTATCAAACCTCCTATTAGGCCTCCTATCATGCCCAGGCTGAAATCTCTCCTCCACATCATCAAAACCATCAGAATCATCAAACTCATTTTCAGCTTCCTCTTCATCTGGTGGTACATACTGTGGTGGTACACGACGAGGTGGTACATTGAGAGGTGGTGGTACATTCTGAGGTGGTGGTACTCTGGGACCGCTACCAGTTTGAATACTCTCGACACTCTTGGACAATCTCTCCAAAGCAGTATTCATATTCTCCATCATATCTGTAAATTTCCTATCCAAAGCCTCAAGCTTTTCATCAGTAGTTAGACCTGCCATCTCAACACTAAACAAACAGATTAGAAATAACAAGAAAGTAAAACAAATATCTAAATCCTCACACTCTCACGTGTTTACACTCGAATGATATCACTCCACTCGTGTTTGCACTCTATTGGCTTTTACCCGATATTGTGCTCACAATCACTGCCTTTTACCACTCTTGAGTTCGTCCTCAATTCAAATGTGAATCACACTCTATCCAAGAATACAAACCAAATGTAGTCCTCAAGCCAGCATGAAACACAAAGGTCTAATAATAATATATAGGACAGGTGGAAACAAAATACGAACAGGAATAGCAACGACGAAGACTCAATCAATAATACTTAAACTAGAGTATTAGAAATAAGGAGTAAAAAATTAGCACAATGGAAAAAAAACAAGCATGCAAATTCGCGGTCGTATGCAATTTCGGTAGAAAATTTGGCACCGCTATAGAAATTTTGATGGAATACCCTCCACGGGCACCTAAATGATAATATGGAACAAACTAAATTCAACCAAAAAAATTTCACTTTTTTACTCTAAACAAACAGATTATAAATAATAAAAAGCAAAACAAATATGTAAATCCTTACAATCTCATGTGTTTACACTCGAATGATATCACTCCACTCGTGTTTGCACTCTATTGGCTTTTACCCGATACTGTGCTCACAATCACTGCCTTTTACCACTCTTGAGTTCGTCCTCAATTCAAATGTGAATCACACTCCATCCAAGAAAGGTCAACTAAGGTGTAGTCCACAAGCTAGCAGAAACTCAATGTATATATAAAGCAGGTGGAATAAAGCAAATAAGATAAGTAATCACGGAGACTCAATCGAAAGAAACTTATAGCTAGAGTGCTCAGGATAAGAAAGAATGACGAGTTAGCTAAATGCAATAAATAAGCAAGCAAGCAATCAACGTGTCACTGAAGCAATCTTGTGGTCACTCGCTATAGTGTTTGAGCTCACCTTTATTTTCTTCTCACACACACTCACAAGTGTTTACACTCCAATGAAACACAAAGGATTTCAATTCGGCTATAACACAAATATAGTCTTTCAAGCTCAAACCAATACAAAGCAAATCAAATATCAATGTAACTCATGTAAAGCAATCCAATCAACTTGCAAAGGGTCTAATCAAGCTAAGCACAATGCGACCAATTCTCTTTCTTTTTTTCTCTTTTTTTTTTTTCAAAAAAAGTAGGTGACTCAGCTGCTTACGTAAGTAGCTTACAAGTAGGTCAATTAAGCTTGTCAATTCGACAATGGTAAGTTACAAACCAACTAAACACTTTTTCCAACTAACTTGGTGATGCAGCAACTTGCCTCTTCAAGCACCTCTCAAATGCAATGATAGCTACTCAAATTTCCATGTCAAGCTCATGAGTGCTTCCATTTTCAATGTCATGCTAATGATTTCAACACAAATCTAATGTCAAACTAATGATGGCTCACGCAAATCAGCAAGCACACTTGTTAATTCATGCTTCAACATAAGCACATCAAGCATCTTACTCACGGCAATATGTGTAACAAAGCAACCAGACTTGTCTCACAAAGTTAACACACAAGCATAAGTAAACTTCAAGAGTAAGTCACGGCCTCATCAATCCATAAGCATTTCATTTTGTTTCAACACTCATTCACTCAAATGCCTCACCACAACACTCAAAAACACTTGTTTTCCTCACACTTCACAAGATTGCAACAACTTCACAAATATTGCAAACAAGCTAGTTCACGCAAATGCTAGGAGTAATGAAGTGCAATCTGATTTTCTCAAAGTAGCTATGAACAATACCTATTGAAAACAAGCTAAGTGACATGCATATGGCAAGAACAAAGCAAGGGTGGTGATGGTTCTTCCTTGGCCGAATCTGACCTGATGCATTTTTTTTTTTTGAAACTAATAACTTAATAACAATGTTAAACACGTCCTAGTAACTTACAATTAACAACTAAACACTTGATTCAAGCAAAGAACACAAAAGCCCCAATTTTGACCTAAGTAGCCAAAGCTTAACTCAAAGAAATACTCATGATCAATCAAAAAACACTCAAGGCAGAATGTTATTCATGATATTTTGATCACAAATCAACAAGAATCAGCAAGAAACAACAAGATCCAACAAATGGCCGAATCAAGGTGGAAGTAAAACCTTGATGCCGAAATTAAATCAACAAAGAACAAAGACGAATACAAGATTAAAAAACACAAAGGATAGGAAATCAGACCTCAGAACCCTAAGCTCATGATACCAAATGACAAGAACTCACTTGGGTTGGAAACCAAGCAAACCCCAAGCATCTTTCTCAAAACCCCAAGAACTTTGAATACTGATTTTGTAGGAACAAAACCCAACCAAGATCAGCCCCTAACCACCATGAAACTCACGTCCATGATAACCACAAGCATGAAATCAGATTGTATTTTGCTAGCAATGGAGACGCCACTAAGTTGCCAAGCTTAGATAAGTCAATTTGAACTTGAAAAGGGGAATCCCTCCCTCAACAAGGTTTTGGCCATAGCCATGGAAAGCTCAAGCTTTTATTTCTTTTAAATTCTGTATATTACGTTGGTTTCCAAAAATACAAAGAAGAGTCATATAATAAGGGTTACAAAAGAGTAAAAAGGCTAAAATGACCCTAGAGCTAAAATTACCAAAAGCCCTAAGTCAAGCACCTCAACCACGACCATTAAGGTCCTTTTTCACCTAAATAAACTTAAAACAAAGATTAGAAGCTAATCTCACTTAAGCTAATTAAGGTGCTTACATGCTATAGTAAATTGACGTGCTTCCAGCTAAGTACAAATCTAAGCATAATTAAGCCAAATGTCATAGTCAACCATGCTAATCACATCATAAATAAAGTCAATATGTCGAGCAAAAATGACAAAAATGCCCCCATTTGGCCGAATTCAACATAGTCCCAAAATGGGTGAAATCAGGTCAAAAGGGTGCTGGTGCTGAAGGTGCTCTGCTATGCTTCAGTCTGAACTGATCTGGGTCAAATGAAATAGCTTGGGGACCTCTCTGGTCATGCCCATATGTGTCTCTGGTGTGCACTTGACTTGGTTGTTGCAACTGGTCACATAGCTCTGAGCTAGTCCCGCAAAGGCCTCTCTGATCTTCTTTGCTCTTTGGCGTGTGATTGGCCCTATTGGCAATTGGATGGGTTCTTCCAAGTTGTTAGCCGCATCCTGTAATGTCTCTGGTGTGGTTGGACTCATGTCATTCCCTCCTTGTTGAAAAGGATTCGACCTCGAATCTGAACCTGCATCAAAATGAGTTAAGTCAGAAACATTAAAAGTAGCAGAGACGTTGTACTTACCTTGCAATCCAGCTTATATGCATTGTCATTGATCTTTCCAAGACTTGAAAGGGTCCATCTCCTCTCGATTGTAGCTTGGATCTTTCCTCTTGCATATAAAACCACACCCAATTGCCGGGGTCAAACACAATGCGTTGGAAACCTATTATTCTCACCAACTCTGCCTTTCCCTTATCATTCATACTCCCAAGCTTAATAAGAATCAAAGATAATAAATCCATAGGAGTTAAAGAATTAGAATCATAATCAATCTCATAAGGCAAGTAAAAACTAGAAGGATGAATGCATTTATTATATGCAAACTCTGGCCCCGCTATTGCGTTTGTGATCTTCTTAGCTCTTTGGCATGTGATTGGGTTTGTTGGCAATTGCAAAGGCTCTAATGTTCCTTGGGTGAATGCATTCATGTCAAATGTTGTCCCTTGGATCATGTCAACTTGGTTAGCTGAAATTCTACATCTAAAAACAAAATTGAAGGTTAAGATCAGAATTTATCTGACGCTTCTTACCACGATCATTATCAGACCAATTTATCTTGGAAAGGATAGGGTCAATTTGTGGTTCAAAGGCTAAAATTTGGTCAATTAAATCATTGGCAGTTCTGGTAGTGAAGAGGTTTTCTTTTACAGGTTTTGATAAGAACCCATTTCTCCGGGCATCATCAAGAAACACACAAAGAAAATCATAAAATCCATCTACGTTAAACAGTCCAATTAGTTTCTGGTGTATGTTCAAGTTCGCCCACGATAGCACTGTAAAAATTTCCTCCATCGTGCCCAAGCCACCTAGCAAAGCAATAAAAGGATCACCACGGTTAATCATTTTCCGAAGTCGTTCGGACATACCTGGCATGATAAGTTCCTCTCCGTTTGATGGTCCTATCAAATTCGCCTCTGCCAAGGGTTGTGGGATGATTCCCAGATCTTGACTACCTCCTTCCTGTACGGCCCTTGAAACGTACCCCAGTAGTCCAAGATTGCCACCACCATATACTAGGTGCATATTCCTTTTAGCTATGACTCGACCCAATTCCTGTGATGCCGCTACGAATTCTGGTTTAGAACCAGCACTAGTACCGCAAAACACACAAATGTTTACAACTCGTCTTCTTGAAGTTGCTTCCATTTTTTTTTTGTATTTTTTTCTCAAGTTTGGATGCCTTCAAGAGTGCAATGATGAGTTGAATTTATAGAACCTGAAAAAGAGTGAGTAATAATAGCACTAGTACCTGCCAAATGACAATTATTAGCTAAACAATAAAATATATCATGAACGTCAAAAAGTATGGATCTTGTCGGAGAAAATAAAAGAAAATAACAAAACAAATCACAATTATTAGATAAATACAAAGAGATAATAATATTTACAAGAAGTAACGACTTGAATGACGTCTATACGTCATGGACAAGCTTCCCATCCAATTTTCTTATAAATTGGCAAACAGGGTCTTTTAGAGTCAGATTCCCGAGACTGAAATGTTGTCTTTCTTTTTTGAATTGTGCATGTAACATGTGAATTGCGTGATGCACATATCCACTAAGATGCGTCTCAAGAGTCAATGATATGTCATCCAAAGACTCCTTACTCAAGCTATCCCTAATGAATTTAATTTTATCTTCACGGGTTATTAGACACCATTCCTAAAGAGCGAAAACGAGTATTACATGTCATGCGTGCACATTTATAGCAAACACCCATTCTTTTAGCTTTTTTTTTTTTTAGCATAGGTGCTTCTTCCTAAACCAGGTAGATATGACACAAAAGAGTCAGAGAACTCACCTGCCAATCGGACCCGTGCTTTAATAATCCAACGAATATCATTAGGAATACCTTTGATCATCAGAAGTCTTATTCGTTCCAAGTGAGCTTTGTAGACTTTCATCAGAGAGTTTTGAGGGAGAGAAGGAAATTGCTTATGAAGATTTGCGAGAACGTCTTCCATCCTGAAATGTGACTTTACCTACAAAAATTAAACAAAAAAAAATAAAACACACAAATCTGAATATATACACAATTTGCATGGGTTGCCTCCCTGCTAGCGCTAAGTTTAACGTCGTCAGCTAGATTGACTGCCCGAACGAATTAGGCTGGATCTGAAAGTGACACTTTCTTTTTGTCGCTCAAATGATTTTCCACAATATTGCTTGACACGCTGACTGTTAACTTTGAATGTATCGTGTTGGTGTTGGATCAGTAATTCAACAGCTCCATATGGTAAAACCTGAGTAATCACAAATGGACCTGACCACCTTGACTTCAGCTTTCCAGGGAAAAGTTTCAACCTTGAATTATATAACAACATATGCTGCCTTGGTTCCAGTTGTTTGCACACTATTTTTCGATCATTCCATTTCTTGGTCTTTTCTTTGTATAATCTGGCATTCTCATAAGCCTGTAGGCGAAATTCCTCCAATTCGTTGAGTTGGTGGAGTCGTTTCTCTTCTGCTGCTTGTGGATCAAGATTTAAATTCTTCAGTGCCCAGTACGCTTTGTGTTCAAGCTCCACTGGCAGATGGCACGCTTTCCTAAACACCATTCGATATGGGGATATACTAATGGGTGTCTTGCAAGCTGTCCGGTAGGCCCATAGTATGTCATCTTGTTTTAGACCAATCATTCATTGTTGATCCAACGGTTCTCTCCAAGATTCTTTTGATCTCGTTTGAAACTTCAACCTGTCCATTTGACTACGGATGGTAGGTAGTGGCAACTTTATGAGTAACTCCGTATTTGGATAGAAGTGCTTCAAAATATCTGTTGCATAAATGTGTGCCTCTATCACTGATAATCACCCGAGGTGTTCCGAAGCGACTGAAAATATTCTTTTTAAGGAATTTTATCACCACTTTTGAATCATTTGATGGCAGTGCTATTGCTTCAACCCATTTGGAGACGTAGTCTACTGCAACTAGTATGTACATGTTTCCGAATGATGGAACAAAAGGTCTCATAAAATCAATCCCCCATACATCAAATATCTCCACTTCCAGAATGTTTTACAGAGGTCCTTCATTTCTCCTTGAAATATTTCCTGTTCTCTGGCACCTGTCACATTGAAGAGCGAATAAGTAAGCATCTTTAAACAGAGTGGGCCAGAACAAACCTGATTGTAGGACTTTGGCTGTAGTTTTATTCCCGCTGAAGTGTCCCCCATGTGGTGATGAATGACAATGTTGTAAGACACTATTGACCTCTTCCTCTGGAACACAACGTCTCAGTAATTGATCAGCACAGTGTTTGAACAAGTACGACTCATCCCAGATATAGTGCTTGACTTCTTTGTAGAACTTCTTTTGTTGCTGATGTGTCCATTCCAACGGCCATTTTCCCGATACTATGTAGTTTACATAGTCAACATACCAAGGAACTTCCTGCTGTTTCATGGCAAACAACTGATCATCTAGAAAGGTTTCTTTGATTGTCAGTTCATTGCCAGCTGCTTCTCAATTCTCGAGCCTCGATAAGTGATCTAACACTTGGTTTTCTATCACTTTTATATCTCGGATCTCCACGTCAAATTCTTGGAACAGAAGCACCCAACAGATCAATCTAGGTTTGGCATCTTTCTTCGCGATCAGGCATTTAATTGCTTAATGATTTGTGTAGACCACCACTTTGGGACCCAGCAGATAGGAGCGGAATTTATCAAAAGCAAACACAATTATGAGAAACTCCTTTTCAGTTATTGTGTAGTTGAGTTGAGCTTCATTCAAAGTTCTACTGGAGTAGTAAATGGAATGAAACATTTTTACTTTGTGTTGTCCCAAAACTACACCTACAGCAAAATCACTAGCATCGCACATCACCTCAAATGGATGGGTCTAGTCTGGTGCTACTATGATGGAGGCAGAGACCAACTTCTATTTCAAGATCTCAAAAGCTTCGTGGCATTCTTTGGTGAAGTTGAAAGGCACGTCTTTCTCCAGCAGATTGCACAGAGGTTTAGCAATCTTGGAGAAGTCTTTGATAAATCTCCTGTAAAAGCCTATATGTCCGAGAAAACTGTGAATCCCTTTGAAAGTTGATGGTAGATGTAATTTTTCTATTGTCTCGATCTTTTCTTTGTCTACCTCGATTCCCTTTTGTGAGATCCGATGTCCCAGGACGATGCCTTCCTGCACCATGAAGTGGCATTTCTCCCAATTGAGTACCAGGTTGGTATCTTCGCATCTTTGTAACACCTTTTCCAGATTTTGCAAGCAGTGGTCGAACGAGTCTCCAAACACAGAAAAATCATCCATGAAAACCTTCATACTTTGTTCCAGCATGTCTGAGAAGATGGCCATCATGCAGCGTTGAAATGTAGCAGGAGCATTACATAGTACAAATGGCATCCTGCAGAAAGCAAAAGTAACATACGGACATGTAAAAGTGGTTTTCTTTTGATCTTTTGGGGCGATGGCAATTTGATTGTACCCCGAGTATCCATCCAAAAAATAATAGAACTCGTGTCCCGCCAATCTGTCTAGCATCTGGTCAATGAATGGTAACGAGAAATGATCTTTCCTTATTGCTTTGTTTAGCTTCCTGTAGTCCATGGATACTCTCCATCCAGTCACCGTTCTTGTTGGAATCAGCTCATTCTTTTCATTTGTGACTACAGTTATTCCTCCTTTCTTTGGCACACATTGTATAGGACTCACCCATGTGCTGTCAGAGATGGGGTAGATGATGCCGGCATCCAACCATTTGATAATTTCTTTCTTCACGACCTCCTTCATGATTGGATTTATTCTCTGTTGATGCTCCACTGTGGCTTTGTACTCATCGTTCATCAGAATTTTATGCATACAAAATGATGGACTAATGCCTCGAATGTCTGCTATAGTCCAGCCAATGACTTTCTTGTGTTCTCGTAACACTCTCAGTAACTTATCTCTATACTCCAATGTTAGCGACAAAGAAATAATCACAGGTAAATCAGAAGAGTTTCCTAAAAATGCATACCTGAGATGGCTCAGAAGTAGCTTTAGTTCCAGCTGCGGTGGTTCTTCAATCGAGGGCTTGATTTGCTCCTTTTTCGATAATTCCAAACTTTCCTCATGTGGTGTCGATTTGAAGCGAAAGGGTTTGTCAAGATAGTTGATACATTCCATAATATCATCATCTAGCTCGCTGTCAATCATGTTGGTGATGCAAGCTTCAAGTTTATCCGTTGAAAGTTACATTGCATCAGTATCCTGGATGATACTATCTAAAACATCAATTATGAAATATTCCTCCTCTTTTTCATCATTCAGGAATTTCATGGCTTTGAAAATATTGAATGTAACTTCTTGGTCCTGCACTTTCATGGTTAGTTCTCCTTTTTGTACATCAATAACAGTTCGACCTGTAGCCAATAATGGTCTCCCGAGGATGATAGGTACATCTTTGTCTTCTTCCATGTCAAGGATAATGAAATCTGTAGGGAAAATGAATTTATCAACTTTAACCAATACATCTTCCACTACACCTTCGGAAATGTGAGCGATCTGTCAGTAAGCTGCAGAGTAACTGAGGTGGGCATTGCTTCTCTGATCTACAGGTTCCTGTAAATAGACAAAGGCATCAAGTTAATGCTGGCACCTAAATCACACAAAGCCTTACCGAAGTAATGTTCGCTTGGATGGTGCAAGGGATGGTGAAACTGCCAGGATCTTTCAACTGTGGGGGAAACTTTCTCTGAATGATGGCACTGTATTCTTTTGTCAATGCTACTGTCTCGTAATCTCCCAATCTTCTCTTTCGTGACAGAATATTTTCATGAATTTGACATAGCTGGGCATTTGTTCCAAAGCTTCTACAAATGGAATGTTAATATGCAGCTTTTTGAAGATCTCCAAGAATCGAGCAAACTGCTTGTCTAGTTTACTTTTCTGGAGACGCTGTGGAAAAGGTGGAGGTGGAGTGAATTTTTCTTGATCATTTGCTTTTGCTTATTTTTCCTCCATCTGTGGTTCTGTTTCTATGCTTTCTTTTGGAACTTCCTCAGTGGATACATTGACTCCAACATCTTTGTTGATTTTAGTACCTCTTTTCAAAGTAATGGCTTGACATTGCTCCTTCCCTCGGTTCCTTGGATTTGGTTCTGTGTTGCTAGGAAGGTTACCTTATGGTCTATAACTCTGAGCATTGGCCAGTTGTCCCATTGATTCTCCAGAGTTTTCAAAGATGCTGCTTGGCTTTGAATTAATGCTTCTTGTGATTGAAACATAGCATCATATAATGCTGCTTGAGAGTCGTATTTTGCTTCTAGCTTTTTCAAGTGAGCCAGCACTTCTGTTATTCCTGGTTCTTTTTCATACTCCTGGCCTTTTTTGCTGTTGGAATCCGAGTGGTGGATTTTTCCTTTGCCCTGAATTATTGCTCCATGCGAAATTGGGATGGTTCCTCCACCCTGGGTTATAGGTGTTGGAATATGGATTGTTCCCCTGTCTATTGAAATTGTTGACATAATTCATTGTCTCATCATGTTGGATTGTCACTAGTGCTCCTCCATATGGTGAATTTGTGGATCCAGCATTACCCTGCATGCTAAGAGTTTTCCATGAATTTGCATATTTGATCCAGCTTGGCATTCATTACTGTGTTGGCTCCA
This sequence comes from Zanthoxylum bungeanum, assembly GCA_019454045.1. Classification (NCBI taxonomy): domain Eukaryota; kingdom Viridiplantae; phylum Streptophyta; class Magnoliopsida; order Sapindales; family Rutaceae; genus Zanthoxylum; species Zanthoxylum bungeanum. The sequence continues at coordinate 168,966 of SKCR01021020.1, forward strand.
ACTTCATAAATTCCTGCGATTCGTTGGATCATACTCCTTTCTGTTGGCCACAAAGAATTGTTGTAGGCCATTTCTTCGATTAGGTCCCAGGCCTGATCCTCTCATTTTTCTATTAAAGCTCCCTCATCAGCAACATCAATTGTGGTTCTCATCAGTCCAGAAAGTCCATTGTAGAAGGTTTGGACTTGTAGCCACTTTGTAATCTCATGGTGAGGACATTTCTGGAGCAATTCCTTGTATCTTTCCCAAGCTTTGCAGATGGATTCTAAGTCTTGTTGCACAAAGGAGGTGATGTCATTCCTCAGCTTTGCAGTTCTGGCTGGTGGAAAGTACTTTGCAAGGAATTTGGTAGCTAGATTGTTCCAAGTTGTGATGGAACCTGCTGGTAGTGAATATGGCCAAGCCTTAGCTCTATCTTTCAAGGAATATGGAAAAAAACGCAGTCTCATTGCTTTTTCAGCCGCTCGGTTGTAATTGAAAGTGCCGCAAACTTCCAAGAACTTACTGATGTGGGCATTAGGATCTTCAGTTGCATTCCCCCTAAACTGAACTGATTGTTGTATCATATGGATGCATGTTTTGATGTCACACGTATTTGCTGGTAAGGGAGGAAGTACGATACATGAAATGAAGCCGTCAACCACCAAAATAGTTCTGTCTCGAATGGGAATTGGTGGTACAACCTCCAAAGGTTCAGGTTCCATGTTGATCAGTGCTTCTTGGCCTTCTCGCCTTTCCCTTCTCAACTGTCTGATTGTTCTTTCAATTTCAGGGTCAAGCAGACGGATTTCAAAGCTTATGGTTCTTCTCATGTAGTGTTTGAGAACCTGAAACATAAGAAAATAAAAATAATAAGTAAAAATAAATTAGACACAAGTAAAGGTATCTAACCCCAAAATTAATAGTAAAAGATAAATAAGTCCCCGACAACGGCGCCAAAAACTTGATCGGTGAAATCACTCACATTATGCAAGCGCACGTATCGCTCAAGTAGTATAAAATGTATTGATCCCACGAGGACTTAAGACCTTATGAAGTTTAATGTTTACAAGTACCTAATAGATTGGTTTGTTGATTGGATGGTGATTTTAAACTTAAAGACAAGTAATTAAAACAGTGCGAAAGTGAATTAAAGGTAAAATCAATATTATAAAACTATCTAGGGTTGTGAATCCTTCCAATATCTTTTAAAGATGAAGTGGTTATCTCATGTTTGTGCAATATATCAGTTTATTAACCTAGAACACGAAAATATGCAAAAGCCTTTGTCGATGGTCAGATGCAAACACCCAAATAACCCAATTAATCATTTTTCTATGTCAACCAAGTTACATGAATTCATTAAGATTAAGTTCCAATTGTGGCTACCCCCGTCTGACAGGTATATGTCTATCCTGGAAGGAAATCTATTAAGAGGTATCTAATCCTTAAGGGAGATCGTGGGCTATTAAGTCTAAGGCTGAAACCTAAAATTCTTTTATCAAGTTTATTTTAAGTTTACCAGATCAATCTTATTAATGGCCAGTTAACAAGAAGTATTAAGCTTAAAACTTAATAAATAAACTTTATATTACCCAAGACACGAAATAACCCTTTATAACTGGTGATATTGGAATTCATCACAATCCCAGATTATGTATTTAGTACAACACATACCTAGGATTACTAAACACTTAAATAAACAAAACATCATAAAAAATAACTTGAAGATAAATAAAAGTAAAATTACAATAATGAAAGAAAATACTGAGGTTAGAGGATCCACTTTTAATATTTCAAAATTAGAAATCTCCCTTATTGTTAATGTTCACCGATTAATTAATTATATTTAACCAGACCATAAAGGCGGAAATTCCATTTGTCTCAATTAAGTCCAACCGACCATATAGGTGATAACAAGGTTATTACCTAAACCGACCATATACGGAAACTACGTCTTGAATGTAAAACCGACCATATATACGGTAAATAAGGTTGTCACCTAAACCGGCCATATAGGCAGTAACTAATTAATCCAAATTTTAATTAAAATAAGGGAGATTAATCTAATTTATTATATTAAAAGTATTACCTTGTCACCCCAGCAGAATGAGATTACCTGCTCATGCTGTAAATGAAAACACACAAAATTTTATTAATTAAATAAAACGAAAATACAAGAAAACTTAAATAAATATACAAGACACTTTCCTTTAGGTTTTCATGGAGAAATTCCTCCAAAGAAAGTATGAAAAATTTACAAAGTTTAGCTTGGTATTTATAGGCAAATCTAAAGGCTTCCACCAATTTCTCCACCAATTGCTCCACCAAACATGGCACCAACATGGCACCAACAATGCATCTAATCCTCCACCAACATGCAAGGATTATGAATTTGAGTAGTCATTATGATATATTATAGTTGAAAATTTGACTTTAATAATTGAAAATGACAATACACATAACATACTTCCGAAATTTTTTATCAATTCCGGTCATGGAAAGTTCAGAATTTGAAATTATTATGAACTTCAAAGTTGTAGATATTGAGTCTTCTTTAATCTGGAACTTGAATCACCTCAATCCGATATCGGAGTAAAAAATTATGGCCAAAATACTACAATTGCGCAAAGTTGGAATTTCCGAAATATACTTCGTTAGAACGCCATTTCAAGTTTCCAATCTCCAAAATCAAAATGTCAAGTCCAATTTTTGCCCTTATTTGTTCCACATTTCATCCTGATTGATTTCATTAAGTCCCGATTTTATTTTATCTGCAAAATAAACTAAAACAATGTTCATAAAACTCGAGAAACTATACAAAATATTAAGTAAAAAGGGCGGTAAATATTGATATATTTTCCACTCATCAATATAACTCTCATCCTCACCAATTTGTGCGCTCAAAGCATGGTTTACAACTAAAGACATGTTATCCAGTGGGTATGCATCTCCCTCTCTGTCACTAGTATCCTCTATCGCAGGCTCATCATCCCCAACCTCAACCTCACTGTCAGTAGAATGTACCTCACCACTCTTCTTATCAATTACTAAGGGAGCCTGTTGGGCCACTGTGAAGCATAATGTCCCATCCCCAAACACTTGAAGCACTTGACATCCTTAGTCTTGGGTGTTGTACCCTCAGGTTTCGGTCTAGCCTTGCTTGGTTCCGCAGCCTCCTTACCATTGGCACCTGGTTCGGCCCTTGGCTTGTTAAAGCCTCCATCTCGTCGATCATTTGGAACCCATTTCTCCTTCTATGCAGGAGTAGTCTGAGTACCAAATCTGGATGTAGTCTTCTTCTCGAGTTGCCTCTCTACCTTGATAGCCATGTGAAGCATATCCTCCAAATCAACATAATGACGCAACTCCACCATGTTGGCAATCTCTCTATTCAAGCCTCTAGAAGCCGTGCCATAGTAGCCTCTGCATCCTCCACTACCTTTGCCCTGATTAGGGCAACCTCCATCTCAATATAGTAATCCTCTACACTCTTGGCCCCTTGATACAGATGTTGTAGTTTTTGATACAACTCTCGGTAGTAATGGCTGGGTATGAATTGTTTCCTCATGAGACCTTGAAGTTCTTCCCATGTCTGAATTGGCCTCTCATAATTCCTTTTTCTGTTAGTGACAATCTGTTCCCACCAAATCATCGCACAATCAGTGAATTCCATGGCTGTCAGATTGATCTTTTTCTCATTAGAGTAATGATGACAGTTGAAAATCAACTCGATTCTTTTCCCACTCCAAATACACTTCAAGATCATTCTTGCCCCCGAAGTTTGGTATTTTGATCTTGATGCCACTCAAATCAGCATCAATATCACCATGTCTACCATAACACCTCCTATCATATTCCTCATGCCTGTCATCAAATCCTCTATGTCTATCAAACCTCATATCTCTTCTATCATGCCTTCGCTCTTGCCTATGATTCCTGGGCCTATACCTCTCTTCCTCCTCAACAGAGTCTTCCAAATCATCAAACCCATCAGGATCATTCTCGGCCTCCTCTTCCACTACTATTACTCGAGGTGGTGGAACTTGCAGCGGTGGCACAACTTGTGGTGGTACTCGTGGAATACTGACTGTCTGTATACTATCAACACTCTTTGACAATCTCTCCAAAGCGGTATTCATGTTCTACATCATATCTATAAACTTTCTATCTAAAGCCTCAAGCTTCTCATCCACAGTCAAACTAGTACATGCCATCTCGAAGTTTCAATAAACAGATTAGAAGTAACAAATATGTGAAAACAATTATATAACCTCACAATGGTGGCCGAATGTTACCAACACCAAGAGAAAAGCGGATGGAGAAAATAGCTCTCAACTTTCCCTTCCCTCTCGGCGATTCCCGTCTTAGATCGCCGTGATTTTTTAAAAAAAACCCTTTGTTTCTTTCAGATCGGCTCTGGTCATCTACTAAACCGATTAACCCCGTGCTTTTTCAAATCGTCTTGTACCCTGTTTTCTTTAAATAACCTGTTGTCTTCTCAGATCGGTTTTGGTCATCTACTTTTCCGTTTATCCCTTTGTTTTTACAGATCTTTTTCTCATTTCCCTTATTTGCTTTGCCTTTACTGCTCTCTTTCTTCCTCCTCACCCGTCTTTCCCTATGCCTCCGTCTGGTGTTCCTGTTGTGGGGCCGCGCCTCCCTGGTGCTGGCCGCAAGGCTGTTAGGGCTGTCTCTGTTGCCGCTAACGCCTCGCCTCCTGTGGATCTTGGCATTGGTTGTTTGAAGCCTTCGACGGGTCTTGCAAGCTCACCTTTGATCTCCGCTTCGGCGCCGGCGTCAGTGACCAGTTCTAAGCCTTCTGTTTCAGAAGGTGGTCCTGCTGGCAGTTCGGGTTCTTGTCAGTCTGGACATGGCGCTCCTTTTGAGTCAGTCAGCGGTGCTTGTGTTTCTGGACTTGGCGTTGTTGGTACTTCTATTGGCTGTTTGGTCGATGGTGATGTGAGTTTGTTGAATGATGTGCATTTGGGTTCTGGTTCTGGTGTTGATTGTGTCATTGTTTGTGATCCGGGACATGGAGTTGTAGGTGGTCTTGCTGGCTGTTTGGGTTATAATCACTCATAATATCTTGGATATCACTTTTGAAAGTATCCAAAACCATGATCTTATCATCAATAGTTAAACTTGGACCTGCCATCTCAACACTAAACAAACAGATTATAAATAATAAAAAGCAAAACAAATATGTAAATCCTCACAATCTCATGTGTTTACACTCGAATGATATCACTCCACTCGTGTTTGCACTCTATTGGCTTTTACCCGATACTGTGCTCACAATCACTGCCTTTTACCACTCTTGAGTTCGTCCTCAATTCAAGAAAGGTCAACTAAGGTGTAGTCCACAAGCTAGCAGAAACTCAATGTATATATAGAGCAGGTGGAATAAAGCAAATAAGATAAGTAATCACGGAGACTCAATCGAAAGAAACTTATAGCTAGAGTGCTCAGGATAAGAAAGAATGACGAGTTAGCTAAATGCAATAAATAAGCAAGCAAGCAATCAACGTGTCACTGAAGCAATCTTGTGGTCACTCGCTATAGTGTTTGAGCTCACCTTTATTTTCTTCTCACACACACTCACAAGTGTTTACACTCCAATGAAACACAAAGGATTTCAATTCGGCTATAACACAAATATAGTCTTTCAAGCTCAAACCAATAAAAACCAAATCAAATATCAATGTAACTCATGTAAAGCAATCCAATCAACTTGCAAAGGGTCTAATCAAGCTAAGCACAATGCGACCAATTCTCTTTCTTTTTTTCTCTTTTTTTTTCTCTTTTTTTTTTTCAAAACAAGTAGGTGACTCAGCTGCTTACATAAGTAGCTTACAAGTAGGTCAATTAAGCTTGTCAATTCGACAATGGTAAGTTACAAACCAACTAAACACTTTTTCCAACTAACTTAGTGATGCAGCAACTTGCCTCTTCAAGCACCTCTCAAATGCAATGATAGCTACTCAAATTTCCATGTCAAGCTCATGAGTGCTTCCATTTTCAATGTCATGCTAATGATTTCAACATAAATCCAATGTCAAACTAATGATGGCTCACGCAAATCAGCAAGCACACTTGTTAATTCATGCTTCAACATAAGCACATCAAGCATCTTACTCACGGCAATATGTGTAACAAAGCAACCAGACTTGTCTCACAAAGTTAACACACAAGCATAAGTAAACTTCAAGAGTAAGTCACGGCCTCATCAATCCATAAGCATTTCATTTTGTTTCAACACTCATTCACTCAAATGCCTCACCACAACACTCAAAAACACTTGTTTTCCTCACAGTTCACAAGATTGCAACAACTTCACAAATATTGCAAACAAGCTAGTTCACGCAAATGCTAGGAGTAATGAAGTGCAATCTGATTTTCTCAAAGTAGCTATGAACAATACCTATTGAAAACAAGCTAAGTGACATGCATATGGCAAGAACAAAGCAAGGGTGGTGATGGTTCTTCCTTGGCCGAATCTGACCTGATGCATTTCTTTTTTTTTTTTTGATTTTTGAAACTAATAACTTAATAACAATGTTAAACACGTCCTAGTAACTTACAATTAACAACTAAACACTTGATTCAAGCAAAGAACACAAAAGCCCCAATTTTGACCTAAGTAGCCAAAGCTTAACTCAAAGAAATACTCACGATCAATCAAAAAACACTCAAGGCAGAATGTTATTCATGATATTTTGATCACAAATCAACAAGAATCAGCAAGAAACAACAAGATCCAACAATGGCCAAATCAAGGTGGAAGTAAAACCTTGATGCCGAAATTAAATCAACAAAGAACAAAGACGAATACAAGATTAAATAACACAAAGGATAGGAAATCAGACCTCAGAACCCTAAGCTCATGATACCAAATGACAAGAACTCACTTGGGTTGGAAACCAAGCAAACCCCAAGCATCTTTCTCAAAACCCCAAGAACTTTGAATACTGATTTTGTAGGAACAAAACCCAACCAAGATCAGCCCCTAACCACCATGAAACTCACGTCCATGATAACCACAAGCATGAAATCAGATTGTATTTTGCTAGCAATGGAGACGCCACTAAGTTGCCAAGCTTAGATAAGTCAATTTGAACTTGAAAAGGGGAATCCCTCCCTCAACAAGGTTTTGGCCATAGCCATGGAAAGCTCAAGCTTTTATTTCTTTCAAAATTCTGTATATTACGTTGGTTTCCAAAAATACAAAGAAGAGTCATATAATAAGGGTTACAAAAGAGTAAAAAGGCTAAAATGACCCTAGAGCTAAAATTACCAAAATCCCTAAGTCAAGCACCTCAACCACGACCATTAAGGTCCTTTTGCACCTAAATAAACTTAAAACAAAGATTAGAAGCTAATCTCACTTAAGCTAATTAAGGTGCTTACATGCTATAGTAAATTGACGTGCTTCCGGCTAAGTACAAATCTAAGCATAATTAAGCATAATGGCATAGTCAACCATGCTAATCACATCATAAATAAAGTCAATATGTCAAGCAAAAATGCCCCCATTTGGCCGAATTCAACATAGTCCCAAAATGGGTGAAATCAGGTCAAAAAGGTGCTGGTGCTGAAGGTGCTCTGCTATGCTTCAGTCTGAACTGATCTGGGTCAAATGAAATAGCTTGGGGACCTCTCTGGTCATGCCCATATGTGTCTCTGGTGTGCACTTGACTTGGTTGTTGCAACTGGTCACATAGCTCTGAGCTAGTCCCGCAAAGGCCTCTCTGATCTTCTTTGCTCTTTGGCATGTGATTGGCCCTGTTGGCAATTGCATGGGTTCTTCCAAGTTGTTAGCCGCATCCTGTAATGTCTCTGTTGTGGTTGGACTCATGTCATTCCCTCCTTGTTGAAAAGGATTCGACCTCGAATCTGAACCAGCATCAAAATGAGTTAAGTCAGAAACATTAAAAGTAGCAGAGACGTTGTACTTACCTTGCAAATCCAGCTTATATGCATTGTCATTGATCCTTTCCAAGACTTGAAAAGGTCCATCTCCTCTCGATTGTAGCTTGGATCTTTTCCTCTTGCATATAAAACCACACCCAATTGCCGGGGTCAAACACAATGCGTTGGAAACCTATTATTCTCACCAACTCTGCCTTTCCCTTATCATTCATACTCCCAAGCTTAATAAGAATCAAAGATAATAAATCCATAGGAGTTAAAGAATTAGAATCATAATCAATCTCATAAGGCAAGTAAAAACTAGAAGGATGAATGCATTTATTATATGCAAACTCTGGCCCCGCTATTGCGTTTGTGATCTTCTTAGCTCTTTGGCATGTGATTGGGTCTGTTGGCAATTGCAAAGGCTCTAATGTTCCTTGGGTGAATGCATTCATGTCAAATGTTGTCCCTTGGATCATGTCATTCTCCCTCTCTTGAAATGGATCCGTCCTCGAATCCGAACCCGGATCATAGATAGTTATGACAAAATCAATTGGACGATGATATTGAAATATAAAAGAATCATACTTGACCACTTGTACCCGTGATGACAAAGCATAAACAATAGAGAAAATGTTATGGAAAAACTTCACTACCACATCTACTTTCTTTTCACCAGCTCTCACAGCTTCATCATCACTCATGGCCACTATCTCAACCATACTTGCAAAGACCTCCTCACACACCTGCTCAGCTTCACTATGTTTTTCAACCTCAAAGCACACTATCTCACAAGTGTTTACTCCCTCAATGCTCACGGTCTCACAAGCATTTTCACTCACCATGTCACTTATAACACAATTCACAACATTCAAGGCCTCACAAGTGTTTTCATTCGCTATGCACTCAACATCACAAGTGCTTCTCACTTCATTACACACAACTTCAATAGCTTTTGGTTGTTGAGTACTCTCTTCATTCACTGCATATTTAGTTACCTTCCAAGTCTTTTTCCATTTCTCATAAGATCTTCTATAATCACTCATAATATATTGGATATCACTTTTGAAAGTATCCAAAACCACGATCTTATCATCAATAGTTAAACTTGGACCTGCCATCTCAACACTAAACAAACAGATTATAAATAATAAAAAGCAAAACAAATATGTAAATCCTTACAATCTCATGTGTTTACACTCGAATGATATCACTCCACTCGTGTTTGCACTCTATTGGCTTTTACCCGATACTGTGCTCACAATCACTGTCTTTTACCACTCTTGAGTTCGTCCTCAATTCAAGAAAGGTCAACTAAGGTGTAGTCCACAAGCTAGCAGAAACTCAATGTATATATAGAGCAGGTGGAATAAAGCAAATAAGATAAGTAATCACGGAGACTCAATCGAAAGAAACTTATAGCTAGAGTGCTCAGGATAAGAAAGAATGACGAGTTAGCTAAATTCAATAAATAAGCAAGCAAGCAATCAACGTGTCACTGAAGCAATCTTGTGGTCACTCGCTATAGTGTTTGAGCTCACCTTTATTTTCTTCTCACACACACTCACAAGTGTTTACACTCCAATGAAACACAAAGGATTTCAATTCGGCTATAACACAAATATAGTCTTTCAAGCTCAAACCAATACAAACCAAATCAAATATCAATGTAACTCATGTAAAGCAATCCAATCAACTTGCAAAGGGTCTAATCAAGCTAAGCACAATGCGACCAATTCTCTTTCTTTTTTTCTCTTTCTTTTTTTCTCTTTTTTTTTTTTTTCAAAACAAGTAGGTGACTCAGCTGCTTACATAAGTAGCTTACAAGTAGGTCAATTAAGCTTGTCAATTCGACAATGGTAAGTTACAAACCAACTAAACACTTTTTCCAACTAACTTGGTGATGCAGCAACTTGCCTCTTCAAGCACCTCTCAAATGCAATGATAGCTACTCAAATTTCCATGTCAAGCTCATGAGTGCTTCCATTTTCAATGTCATCTTGAGGTAGAATGATAAAGGTTTCTTTTACAGGTTTTGGCAGTTCTGGCAGTGAAGAGGATTTCTTTTACAGGTTTTGATAAGAACCCATTTCTTCGGGCATCATCAAGAAACACACAAAGAAAATCATAAAATCGATCTAAACAGTCCAATTAGTTTCTGGTGTATGTTCAAGTTCGCCCACGATAGCACTGTAAAAATTTCCTCCATCGTGCCCAAGCCACCTAGCAAAGCAATAAAAGGATCACCACGGTTAATCATTTTCAGAAGTCGTTCGGACATACCTGGCATGATAAGTTCCTCTCCGTTTGATGGTCCTATCAAATTCGCCTCTGCCAAGGGTTGTGGGATGATTCCCAGATCTTGACTACCTCCTTCCTGTACGGCCCTTGAAACGTACCCCAGTAGTCCAAGATTGCCACCACCATATACTAGGTGCATATTCCTTTCAGCTATGACTCGACCCAATTCCTGTGATGCCGCTACGAATTCTGGTTTAGAACCAGCACTAGTACCGCAAAACACACAAATGTTTACAACTCGTCTTCTTGAAGTTGCTTCCATTTTTTTTTTTTGTATTTTTTTCTCAAGTTTGGATGCCTTCAAGAGTGCAATGATGAGTTGAATTTATAGAACCTGAAAAAGAGTGAGTAATAATAGCACTAGTACCTGCCAAATGACAATTATTAGCTAAACAATAAAATATATCATGAACGTCAAAAAGTATGGATCTTGTCGGAGAAAATAAAAGAGAATAACAAAACAAATCACAATTATTAGATAAATACAAAGAGATAATAATATTTACAAGAAGTAACGACTTGAATGACGTCTATACGTCATGGACAAGCTTCCCATCCAATTTTCTTATAAATTGGCAAACATGGTCTTTTAGAGTCAGATTCCCGAGACTGAAATGTTGTCTTTCTTTTTTAAATTGTACATGTAACATGTGAATTGCGTGATGCACATATCCACTAAGATGCGTCTCAAGAGTCAATGATATGTCATCCAAAGACTCCTTACTCAAGCTATCCCTAATGAATTTAATTTTATCTTCACGGGTTATCAGACACCATTCCTAAAGAGCGAAAACGAGTATTACATGTCATGCATGCACATTTATAGCAAACACCCATTCTTTTAGCTTTTCTTTTTTTTAGCATAGGTGCTTCTTCCTAAACCAGGTAGATATGACACAAAAGAGTCAGAGAACTCACCTGCCAATCGGACCCGTGCTTCAATAATCCAATGAATATCATTAGGAATACCTTTGATCATCAGAAGTCTTATTCGTTCCAAGTGAGTTCGTTCCAAGTGAGCTTTGTAGACTTTCATCAGAGAGTTTTGAGGGAGAGAATGAAATTGCTTATGAAGATTTGCGAGAACGTCTTCCATCCTGAAATGTGACTTTACCTACAAAAATTAAACACAAAAAAAATAAAACACACCAAATCTGAATATATACACAATTTGCATGGGTTGCCTCCCTGCTAGCGCTAAGTTTAACGTCGTCAGCTAGATATGACTGCCCGAACGTTAGGCTGGATCTGAAAGTGTGACACTTTCTTTTTGTCGCTCAAATGATTTTCCACAATATTGCTTGACACGCTGACTGTTAACTTTGAATGTATCGTTGGTGTTGGGATCAAGTAATTCAACAGCTCCATATGGTAAAACCTGAGTAATCACAAATGGACCTGACCACCTTGACTTCAGCTTTCCAGGGAAAAGTTTCAACCTTGAATTATATAACAACATATGCTGCCTTGGTTCCAGTTGTTTGCACACTATTTTTCGATCATTCCATTTCTTGGTCTTTTCTTTGTATAATCTGGCATTCTCATAAGCCTGTAGGCGAAATTCCTCCAATTCGTTGAGTTGGTGGAGTCGTTTCTCTTCTGCTGCTTGTGGATCAAGATTTAAATTCTTCAGTGCCCAGTACGCTTTGTGTTCAAGCTCCACTGGCAGATGGCACGCTTTCCTAAACACCATTCGATATGGGGATATACTAATGGGTGTCTTGCAAGCTGTCCGGTAGGCCCATAGTATGTCATCTTGTTTTGTAGACCAATCATTCATTGTTGATCCAACGGTTCTCTCCAAGATTCTTTTGATCTCCCTGTTTGAAACTTCAACCTGTCCATTTGACTACGGATGGTAGGTAGTGGCAACTTTATGAGTAACTCCGTATTTGGATAGAAGTGCTTCAAAATATCTGTTGCATAAATGTGTGCCTCTATCACTGATAATCACCCGAGGTGTTCCGAAGCGACTGAAAATATTCTTTTTAAGGAATTTTATCACCACTTTTGAATCATTTGATGGCAGTGCTATTGCTTCAACCCATTTGGAGACGTAGTCTACTGCAACTAGTATGTACATGTTTCCGAATGATGGAACAAAAGGTCTCATAAAATCAATCCCCCATACATCAAATATCTCCACTTCCAGAATGTTTTACAGAGGTCCTTCATTTCTCCTTGAAATATTTCCTGTTCTCTGGCACCTGTCACATTGAAGAGCGAATAAGTAAGCATCTTTAAACAGAGTGGGCCAGAACAAACCTGATTGTAGGACTTTGGCTGTAGTTTTATTCCCGCTGAAGTGTCCCCCATGTGGTGATGAATGACAATGTTGTAAGACACTATTGACCTCTTCCTCTGGAACACAACGTCTCAGTAATTGATCAGCATAGTGTTTGAACAAGTACGACTCATCCCAGATATAGTGCTTGACTTCTTTGTAGAACTTCTTTTGTTGCTGATGTGTCCATTCCAACGGCCATTTTCCCGATACTATGTAGTTTACATAGTCAACATACCAAGGAACTTCCTGCTGTTTCATGGCAAACAACTGATCATCTAGAAAGGTTTCTTTGATTGTCAGTTCATTGCCAGCTGCTTCTCAATTCTCGAGCCTCGATAAGTAACACTTGGTTTTCTATCACTTTTATATCTCGGATCTCCACGTCAAATTCTTGGAACAGAAGCACCCAACAGATCAATCTAGGTTTGGCATCTTTCTTCGCGATCAGGCATTTAATTGCTTAATGATTTGTGTAGACCACCACTTTGGGACCCAGCAGATAGGAGCGGAATTTATCAAAAGCAAACACAATTGTGAGAAACTCCTTTTCAGTTGTTGTGTAGTTGAGTTGAGCTTCATTCAAAGTTCTGCTGGAGTAGTAAATGGAATGAAACATTTTTACTTTGTGTTGTCCCAAAACTACACCTACAGCAAAATCACTAGCATCGCACATCACCTCAAATGGATGGGTCCAGTCTGGTGCTACTATGATGGAGGCAGAGACCAACTTCTATTTCAAGATCTCAAAAGCTTCGTGGCATTCTTTGGTGAAGTTGAAAGGCACGTCTTTCTCCAGCAGATTGCATAGAGGTTTAGCAATCTTGGAGAAGTCTTTGATAAATCTCATGTAAAAGCCTATATGTCCGAGAAAACTGTGAATCCCTTTGAAAGTTGATGGTAGATGTAATTTTTCTATTGTCTCGATCTTTTCTTTGTCTACCTCGATTCCCTTTTGTGATATTCGATGTCCCAGGACGATGCCTTCCTGCACCGTGAAGTGGCATTTCTCCCAATTGAGTACCAGGTTGGTATCTTCACATCTTTGTAACACCTTTTCCAGATTTTGCAAGCAGTGGTCGAACGAGTCTCCAAACACAGAAAAATCATCCATGAAAACCTTTATACTTTGTTCCAGCATGTCTGAGAAGATGGCCATCATGCAGCGTTGAAATGTAGCAGGAGCATTACATAGTACAAATGGCATCCTGCAGAAAGCAAAAGTAACATACGGACATGTAAAAGTGGTTTTCTTTTGATCTTTTGGGGCGATGGCAATTTGATTGTACCCCGAGTATCCATCCAAAAAATAATAGAACTCGTGTCCCGCCAATCTGTCTAGCATCTGGTCAATGAATGGTAACGAGAAATGATCTTTCCTTATTGCTTTGTTTAGCTTCCTGTAGTCCATGGATACTCTCCATCCAGTCACCGTTCTTGTTGGAATCAGCTCATTCTTTTCATTTGTGACTACAGTTATTCCTCCTTTCTTTGGCACACATTATATAGGACTCACCCATGTGCTGTCAGAGATGGGGTAGATGATGCCGGCATCCAACCATTTGATAATTTCTTTCTTCACGACCTCCTTCATGATTGGATTTATTCTCTGTTGATGCTCCACTGTGGCTTTGTACTCATCGTTCATCAGAATTTTATGCATACAAAATGATGGACTAATGCCTCGAATGTCTGCTATAGTCCAGCCAATGACTTTCTTGTGTTCTCGTAACACTCTCAGTAACTTATCTCTCTACTCCAATGTTAGCGACAAAGAAATAATCACAGGTAAATCAGAAGAGTTTCCTAAAAATGCATACCTGAGATGGCTCAGAAGTAGCTTTAGTTCCAGCTGCGGTGGTTCTTCAATCGAGGGCTTGATTTGCTCCTTTTTCGATAATTCCAAACTTTCCTCATGTGGTGTCGATTTGAAGCGAAGGGTTTGTCAAGATAGTTGATACATTCCATAATATCATCATCTAGCTCGCTGTCAATCATGTTGGTGATGCAAGCTTCAAGTTTATCCGTTGAAAGTTACATTGCATCAGTATCCTGGATGATACTATCTAAAACATCAATTATGAAATATTCCTCCTCTTTTTCATCATTCAGGAATTTCATGGCTTTGAAAATATTGAATGTAACTTCTTGGTCCTGCACTTTCATGGTTAGTTCTCCTTTTTGTACATCAATAACAGTTCGACCTGTAGCCAATAATGGTCTCCCGAGGATGATAGGTACATCTTTGTCTTCTTCCATGTCAAGGATAATGAAATCTGTAGGGAAAATGAATTTATCAACTTTAACCAATACATCTTCCACTACACCTTTCGGAAATGTGAGCGATCTGTCAGTAAGCTGCAGAGTAACTGAGGTGGGCATTGCTTCTCCGATCTACAGGTTCCTGTAAATAGACAAAGGCATCAAGTTAATGCTGGCACCTAAATCACACAAAGCCTTACCGAAGTAATGTTCGCTTATGGTGCAAGGGATGGTGAAACTGCCAGGATCTTTCAACTGTGGGGGAAACTTTCTCTGAATGATGGCACTGTATTCTTTTGTCAATGCTACTGTCTCGTAATCTCCCAATCTTCTCTTTCGTGACAGAATATATTTCATGAATTTGACATAGCTGGGCATTTGTTCCAAAGCTTCTACAAATGGAATGTTAATATGCAGCTTTTTGAAGATCTCCAAGAATCGAGCAAACTGCTTGTCTAGTTTACTTTTCTGGAGACGCTGTGGAAAAGGTGGAGGTGGAGTGAATTTTTCTTGATCATTTGCTTTTGCTTATTTTTCCTCCATCTGTGGTTCTGTTTCTATGCTTTCTTTTGGAACTTCCTCAGTGGATACATTGACTCCAACATCTTTGTTGATTTTAGTACCTCTTTTCAAAGTAATGGCTTGACATTGCTCCTTCCCTCGGTTCCTTGGATTTGGTTCTGTGTTGCTAGGAAGGTTACCTTATGGTCTATAACTCTGAGCATTGGCCAGTTGTCCCATTTGATTCTCCAGAGTTTTCAAAGATGCTGCTTGGCTTTGAATTAATGCTTCTTGTGATTGAAACATAGCATCATATAATGCTGCTTGAGAGTCGTATTTTGCTTCTAGCTTTTTCAAGTGAGCCAGCACTTCTGTTATTCCTGGTTCTTTTTCATACTCCTGGCCTTTTTTGCTGTTGGAATCCGAGTGGTGGATTTTTCCTTTGCCCTGAATTATTGCTCCATGCGAAATTGGGATGGTTCCTCCACCCTGGGTTGTAGGTGTTGGAATATGGATTGTTCCCCTGTCTATTGAAATTGTTGACATAATTCATTGTCTCATCATATTGGATTGTCACTAGTGCTCCTCCATATGGTGAATTTGTGGATGCAGCATTACCCTGCATGCTAAGAGTTTTCCATGAATTTGCATATTTGATCCAGCTTGGCATTCATTACTGTGTTGGCTCCAACTTCATAAATTCCTGCGATTCGTTGGATCATACTCCTTTCTGTTGGCCACAAAGAATTGTTGTATGCCATTTCTTCGATTAGGTCCCAGGCCTGATCCTCTCATTTTGCTATTAAAGCTCTCCCATCAGCAACATCAATTGTGGTTCTCATCAGTCCAGAAAGTCCATTGTAGAAGGTTTGGACTTGTAGCCACTTTGTAATCTCATGGTGAGGACATTTCTGGAGCAATTCCTTGTATCTTTCCCAAGCTTTGCAGATGGATTCTAAGTCTTGTTGCACAAAGGAGGTGATGTCATTCCTCAGCTTTGCAGTTCTGGCTGGTGGAAAGTACTTTGCAAGGAATTTGGTAGCTAGATTGTTCCAAGTTGTGATGGAACCTGCTGGTAGTGAATATGGCCAAGCCTTAGCTCTATCTTTCAAGGAATATGGAAAAAAACGCAGTCTCATTGCTTTTTCAGCCGCTCGGTTGTAATTGAAAGTGCCGCAAACTTCCAAGAACTTACTGATGTGGGCATTAGGATCTTCAGTTGCATTCCCCCTAAACTGAACTGATTGTTGTATCATATGGATGCATGTTTTGATGTCACACGTATTTGCTGGTAAGGGAGGAAGTACGATACATGAAATGAAGCCGTCAACCACCAAAATAGTTCTGTCTCGAATGGGAATTGGTGGTACAACCTCCAAAGGTTCAGGTTCCATGTTGATCAGTGCTTCTTGGCCTTCTCGCCTTTCCCTTCTCAACTGTCTGATTGTTCTTTCAATTTCAGGGTCAAGCAGACGGATTTCAAAGCTTATGGTTCTTCTCATGTAGTGTGAGAACCTGAAACATAAGAAAATAAAAATAATAAGTAAAAATAAATTAGACACAAGTAAAGGTATCTAACCCCAAAATTAATAGTAAAAGATAAATAAGTCCCCGACAACGGCGCCAAAAACTTGATCGGTGAAATCACTCACATTATGCAAGCGCACGTATCGCTCAAGTAGTATAAAATGTATCGATCCCACGAGGACTTAAGACCTTAGCTATCAATTTATGAAGTTTAATGTTTACAAGTACCTAATAGATTGGTTTGTTGATTGGATGGTGATTTTAAACTTAAAGACAAGTAATTAAAACAGTGCGAAAGTGAATTAAAGGTAAAATCAATATTATAAAACTATCTAGGGTTGTGAATCCTTCCAATATCTTTTAAAGATGAAGTGGTTATCTCATGTTTGTGCAATATATCAGTTTATTAACCTAGAACACGAAAATATGCAAAAGCCTTTGTCGATGGTCAGATGCAAACACCCAAATAACCCAATTAATCATTTTTCTATGTCAACCAAGTTACATGAATTCATTAAGATTAAGTTCCAATTGTGGCTACCCCCGTCTGACAGGTATATGTCTATCCTGGAAGGAAATCTATTAAGAGGTATCTAATCCTTAAGGGAGATCGTGGGCTATTAAGTCTAAGGCTGAAACCTAAAATTCTTTTATCAAGTTTATTTTAAGTTTACCAGATCAATCTTATTAATGGCCAGTTAACAAGAAGTATTAAGCTTAAAACTTAATAAATAAACCTTTATATTACCCAAGACACGAAATAACCCTTTATAAACTGGTGATATTGGAATTCATCACAATCCCAGATTATGTATTTAGTTACAACACATACCTAGGATTACTAAACACTTAAATAAACAAAACATCATAAAAAATAACTTGAAGATAAATAAAAGTAAAATTACAATAATGAAAGAAAATACTGAGGTTAGAGGATCCACTTTTAATATTTCAAAATTAGAAATCTCCCTTATTGTTAATGTTCACCGATTAATTAATTATATTTAACCAGACCATAAAGGCGGAAATTCCATTTGTCTCAATTAAGTCCAACCGACCATATAGGTGATAACAAGGTTATTACCTAAACCGACCATATACGGAAACTACGTCTTGAATGTAAAACCGACCATATATACGGTAAATAAGGTTGTCACCTAAACCGGCCATATAGGCAGTAACTAATTAATCCAAATTTTAATTAAAATAAGGGAGATTAATCTAATTTATTATATTAAAAGTATTACCTTGTCACCCCAGCAGAATGAGATTACCTGCTCATGCTGTAAATGAAAACACACAAAATTTTATTAATTAAATAAAACGAAAATACAAGAAAACTTAAATAAATATACAAGACACTTTCCTTTAGGTTTTCATGGAGAAATTCCTCCAAAGAAAGTATGAAAAATTTACAAAGTTTAGCTTGGTATTTATAGGCAAATCTAAAGGCTTCCACCAATTTCTCCACCAATTGCTCCACCAAACAATGCATCTAATCCTCCACCAAACATGCAAGGATGTTTGGTGGAAGTTTGGTAGTTTTCATTTTTTATTTTATTATTATTATTTTGTTTTGAAAATGACTTTAATAATTACACATAACATACTTCCGAAATTTTTTATCAATTCCGGTCATGGAAAGTTCAGAATTTGAAATTATTATGAACTTCAAAGTTGTAGATATTTGAGTCTTCTTTAATCTGGAACTTGAATCACCTCAATCCGATATCGGAGTAAAAAATTATGGCCAAAATACTACAATTGCGCAAAGTTGGAATTTCCGAAATGTACTTCGTTAGAACGCCATTTCAAGTTTCCAATCTCCAAAATCAAAATGTCAAGTCCAATTTTTGCCCTTATTTGTTCCACATTTCATCCTGATTGATTTCATTAAGTCCCGATTTTATTTTATCTGCAAAATAAACTAAAACAATGTTCATAAAACTCGAGAAACTATACAAAATATTAAGTAAAAAGGGCGGTAAATATTGATATATTTTCCACTCATCAATATAACTCTCATCCTCACCAATTTGTGCGCTCAAAGCATGGTTTACAACTAAAGACATGTTATCCAGCGGGTATGCATCTCCCTCTCTGTCACTAGTATCCTCTATCGCAGACTCATCATCCCCAACCTCAACCTCACTGTCAGTAGAATGTACCTCACCACTCTTCTTATCAATTACTAAGGGAGCCTGTTGGGCCACTGTGAAGCATAATGTCCCATCCCCAAACACTCGAAGCACTTGACATCCTTAGTCTTGGGTGTTGTAGCCTCAGGTTTCGGTCTAGCCTTGCTTGGTTCCGCAGCCTCCTTACCATTGGCACCTGGTTCGGCCCTTGGCTTGTTAAAGCCTCCATCTCGTCGATCATTTGGAACCCATTTCTCCTTCTATGCAGGAGTAGTCTGAGTACCAAATCTGGATGTAGTCTTCTTCTCGAGTTGCCTCTCTACCTTGATAGCCATGTGAAGCATATCCTCCAAATCAACATAATGACGCAACTCCACCATGTTGGCAATCTCTCTATTCAAGCCCCTAGAAGCCGTGCCATAGTAGCCTCTGCATCCTCCACTACCTTTGCCCTGATTAGGGCAACCTCCATCTCAATATAGTAATCCTCTACACTCTTGGCCCCTTGATACAGATGTTGTAGTTTTTGATACAACTCTCGGTAGTAATGGCTGGGTATGAATTGTTTCCTCATGAGACCTTGAAGTTCTTCCCATGTCTGAATTGGCCTCTCATAATTCCTTTTTCTGTTAGTGACAATCTGTTCCCACCAAATCATCGCATAATCAGTGAAT
Source organism: Zanthoxylum bungeanum (assembly GCA_019454045.1). Lineage (NCBI taxonomy): Eukaryota > Viridiplantae > Streptophyta > Magnoliopsida > Sapindales > Rutaceae > Zanthoxylum > Zanthoxylum bungeanum. The sequence continues at coordinate 188,546 of SKCR01021020.1, forward strand.
TCCATGGCTGTCAGATTGATCTTTTTCTCATTAGAGTAATGATGACAGTTGAAAATCAACTCGATTCTCTTCTCCCACTCCAAATACACTTCAAGATCATTCTTGCCCCCGAAGTTTGGTATCTTGATCTTGATGCCACTCAAATCAGCATCAATATCACCATGTCTACCATAACACCTCCTATCATATTCCTCATGCCTGTCATCAAATCCTCTATGTCTATCAAACCTCATATCTCTTCTATCATGCCTTCGCTCTTGCCTATGATTCCTGGGCCTATACCTCTCTTCCTCCTCAACAGAGTCTTCCAAATCATCAAACCCATCAGGATCATTCTCGGCCTCCTCTTCCACTACTATTACTCGAGGTGGTGGAACTTGCAGCGGTGGCACAACTTGTGGTGGTACTCGTGGAATACTGACTGTCTGTATACTATCAACACTCTTTGACAATCTCTCCAAAGCGGTATTCATGTTCTACATCATATCTATAAACTTTCTATCTAAAGCCTCAAGCTTCTCATCCACAGTCAAACTAGTACATGCCATCTCGAAGTTTCAATAAACAGATTAGAAGTAACAAATATGTGAAAACAATTATATAACCTCACAATGGTGGCCGAATGTTACCAACACCAAGAGAAAAGCGGATGGAGAAAATAGCTCTCAACTTTCCCTTCCCTCTCGGCGATTCCCGTCTTAGATCGCCGTGATTTTTTTTAAAAAACCCTTTGTTTCTTTCAAATCGGCTCTGGTCATCTACTAAACCGATTAACCCCGTGCTTTTTCAAATCGTCTTGTACCCTGTTTTCTTTAAATAACCCATTTGTCTTCTCAGATCGGTTTTGGTCATCTACTTTTCCGTTTATCCCTTTGTTTTTACAGATCTTTTTCTCATTTCCCTTATTTGCTTTGCCTTTACTGCTCTCTTTCTTCCTCCTCACCCGTCTTTCCCTATGCCTCCGTCTGGTGTTCCAGTTGTGGGACCGCGCCTCCCTGGTGCTGGCCGCAAGGCTGTTAGGGCTGTCTCTGTTGCCGCTAACGCCTCGCCTCCTGTGGATCTTGGCATTGGTTGTTTGAAGCCTTCGACGGGTCTTGCAAGCTCACCTTTGATCTCCGCTTCGGCGCCGGCGTCAGTGACCAGTTCTAAGCCTTCTGTTTCAGAAGGTGGTCCTGCTGGCAGTTCGGGTTCTTGTCGGTCTGGACATGGCGCTCCTTTTGAGTCAGTCAGCGGTGCTTGTGTTTCTGGACTTGGCGTTGTTGGTACTTCTATTGGCTGTTTGGTCGATGGTGATGTAGTTTGTTGAATGATGTGCATTTGGGTTCTGGTTCTGGTGTTGATTGTGTCGTTGTTTGTGATCCGGGACATGGAGTTGTAGGTGGTCTTGCTGGCTGTTTGGGTTCTAGTCAGTCTGGACATGGCACACATTTATTATATGCAAACTCTGGCCCCGCTATTGCGTGACATGAGTCCAACCACACCAGAGACATTACAGCATGCAGCTAACAACTTGGAAGAACCCATGCAGTTTCCAACAGGTCCAATCACTCGCCAAAGAGCAAAGAAGATCAGAGAAGCCTTTGCGGGACTAGCTCAGAGCTATGTGACCAGTTGAAGCAACCGAGTCAAGTGCACACCAGAGACATATATGGGCATAACCAGAGAGGTCCCCAAGCTATTTCATTTGACCCAGATCAGCTCAGACTGAAGCATAGCAGAGTAGCTTCAGCACCAGCATCCTTTTGACTCGATTTCACCCATTTTGGGACCATGTTGAATTCGGCCAAATGGGGGCATTTTTGTCATTTGTGCTCGACATTTTGACTTTATTTATGATGTAATTAGCATGGTTGACTATGCCATTAGGCTTAATTATGCTTAGAACCTTGCTTATTGAGTAAACACGTCAATTACTATTTGATGTAAGCACCTCAAATTAGCTTAAGTTAGATTAGTTTCTAATCATTGTTTTAAGCTACTTTAGGTGGGAAAAGACTTTTGGGGACGGTGCTCGAGTGAATGGTTTGGGTAGTTTTCAGGTCTTTTGGTAATTTCACTTTAGGGACATTTTTGTCCATTCACACCTTTAGGGTTTCTCTTTGTAACCTATTTAAACTTGTTTTCTTCTTCTTTGGAATAAAATTCACGACATTTTCATCAAACTTTGAAGCTTTTAAGCTTTGGCTATGGCTAAATTTCTTGTAAGGGAGGGATTCCCCTTTTCAAGTTCAAATTGACTTATCTAAGCTTGGCAACTTAGTGGCGTCTCCATTGCTAGCAAAATACAATCTGATTTCATGCTTGTGGTTATCATGGACGTGAGTTTCATGGTGGTTAGGGGCTGATCTTGGTTGGGTTTTGTTCCTACAAAATCAGTATTCAAAGTTCTTGGGGTTTTGAGAAAGATACTTGGGGTTTGCTTGGTTTCCAACCCAAGTGAGTTCTTGTCATTTGGTATCATGAGCTTAGGGTTCTGAGGTCTGATTTCCTATCTTTATGTTGTTTAATCTTGTATTCATCTTTGTTTTTGTGTTGTTGTGTTTGATTTCGGCCATTAAGGAATTTGTCCTCAAGTTTCGGCCATTGGTGTTCTTTGTTGTTTCTTGTTGTTTCTTGCAGATTTATAATCCTTGTTGCATGAATAACAATCTGTCCTTTAGTAGTTTGTGCTAATTTTGAGTATTTCTTTGAGTTAAGCTTTGGCTACTTAGGTCAAAATTGGGGCTTTTGTGTTCTTTGCTTGAATCAAGCATTTAGTTGTTAATTGTAAGTTACTAGGACGTGTTTAACATTGTTATTAAGTTATTAGTTTCAAAAAAAAAAAAAAATGCATCAGGTCAGATTCGGCCAAGGAAGTACCATCACCACCCTTGCTTTGTTCTTGCCATATACATGTCACTTAGCTTGTTTTCAATAGGTATTGTTCATATCTACTTTGAGAAAATCAGATTGCACTTCATTACTCCTAGCATTGCTTGAACTAGCTTGTTTGCAATCTTGTGAAGTTGTTGCAATCTTGTGAAGTGTGTGGAAAACAAGTTTGTTTGAGTGATTTGGTGAGGCATTTGAGTGAATGAGTGTTGAAACAAAATGAAATGCTTATGGATTGATGAGGCCGTGACTTACTCCTGAAGTTTACTTAAGCTTGTGTGTTGTTAACTTTGTGAGACAAGTCTGGTTGCTTTGTTACACATATTGCCGTGAGTAAGATGCTTGATGTGCTTATGTTGAAGCATGAATTAACAAGTGTGCTTGCTGATTTGCGTGAGCTATCATTAGCTTGACATTGGATTTGTGTTGAAATCATTAGCATGACATTGAAAATGGAAGCACTCATGAGCTTGACATGGAAACTTGAGTACCATCATTGCATTTGAGAGGTGCTTGAAGAGGCAAGTTGCTGCATCACCAAGCTAGTTGGAAAAGTGTTTAGTTGGTTTGTAACTTACCATTGCCGAATTGACATGCTTACTTGACCTACTTGTAAGCTACTTACGTAAGCAGCTGAGTCACCTACTTGTTTTGAAAAAAAAAAAAGTGAAAAAAAAATAAGAAAGAGAATTGGTCGCATTGTGCTTAGCTTGATTAGACCATTTGCAAGTTGATTGGATCGCTTTACATGAGTTACATTGATTTGATTTGGTTTGTATTGGTTTGAGCTTGAAAGACTATATTTGTGTTATTGCCGAATTGAAATCCTTTGTGCTTCATTGTGTTTCATTGGAGTGTAAACACTTGTGAGTGTGTGTGAGAAGAAAAGAAAGGTGAGCTCAAACACTATAGTGAGTGACCACAAGATTACTTCAGTGACACATTGATTGCTTGCTTGCTTATTTATTGCATTTAGCTAACTCGTCATTCTTTCTTATTCTGAACACTCTAGCTATAGGTTTCTTTCAATTGAGTCTCCGTGATTACTTATCTTATTTTCTTTATTCCACCTGCTCTATATATACATTGTGTTTCTGCTAGCTTGTGGGCTACATCTTAGTTGACCATTCTGGGAATTGAGTTGATTTGTAATTGAATTGAGGAAGAACTCAATAGTGGTAAAAGGCAGTGAGTGTGAGCACAGTATCGGGTAAAAGCCAATAGAGTACAAACACGAGTGGAGTGATATAATTGAGTGTAAACACGTGAGATTGTGAGCTTGAGAGGATTTTACATATCGTATTACTTTCTTGTTATTACTAATTTGTTTGTTGAGCTTTGAAATGGCAGGTGTTAGTTTAACCGTCGATGAGAAGCTTGCAGCTATGGATAGAAAGTTTACAGATATGATGGAGAATATGAATGCTGCATTGGAAAGGTTGTCCAAGAGTGTAGAGAGTATTCAGTCGGGCAGTGTTCCCAGAGCACCACCACCTCAGAATGTACCACCACCTCAGAATGTACTACCACCTCATAATGTACCACCACCTCATAATGTGCCACCACGTCGAGTACCACCGCAACATATACCATCAGATGAAGAAGAAGCCGAGAATGACTTTGATGATTTTGATGATCTTGATGATGTTGAGGAGAGGTTTCAGCCTAGACAAGATAGGAGGCATGGTAGGGGGTTTGGTAGAGGGTGTGATAGGAGGTTTGATGGGAGACATAATAGGAGGGATAGACGATTTGATGATAGAGGTGCATTTGATGATAGGCGAGGGGATTATGATCGAAGGGGTTTTGGTAGACGGGGGGACTTAGATGGAGATCTAGGTAGCATTAAAATCAAGATACCAACCTTTCAGGGGAAGAATGATCCCGAGGCTTATTTGGAATGGGAGAAGAAGATTGAGCTGATATTCAATTGCCATCACTACTCAGATTAGAAGAAAATCAGTCTGGCAGCTATTGAGTTTACTGATTATGCCATGATATGGTGGGATCAGGTTGTTACTACTCGGAGAAGAAACTATGAGAGACCAGTTCAGACTTGGGAAGAACTCATAGGTCTTATGAGGAAGAGGTTCATTCCGAGCCATTACTACCGTGAGTTGTATCAGAAGCTACAACATCTGTATCAAGGTACCAAGAGTGTTGAGGATTACTACACAGAGATGGAAGTTGCCATGATCAGGGCGAATGTAGTTGAGGATGCAGAGGCTACTATGGCACGGTTTCGTGGAGGCTTAAATAGGGAGATTGCCAACATGGTGGAGTTACATCATTATGTTGATTTGGAGGACATGCTTCACATGGCTATCAAGGTAGAGAGGCAACTCAAGAAGAAGGCCACATCCAGATTTGGTACTCAGACTACTTCTACTTGGAAGGGGAAATGGGTTCCGAATGAGAAGCGAGATGGAGGCTTTAACAAGCCTAGAGGTGATTTCAGTGGAGGCTTTAACAAGCCTAGAGCCGAACCTAGTGGCAAGGGTAAAGAGGTTGCAGAATCGAGTAAACCTAGACCTAAACCTGAGGGTACAGCTACGAGAACTAAGGATGTCAAGTGTTTCAAGTGTTTGAGCATGGGACACTATGCTTCACAATGTCCCAATAGGCGCTCCTTAGTGATTGACAAAAGCGGAGATGTGTACTCTACAGATGATGAGGTTGAGGATGAGATGCCGGAGTTAGAAGATGCTAGTGACCATGAGGGAGCTGCATACCCTTTAGATAACTTATCCCTAGTTGTTAAGCGTGCTTTGACAGCACAAGTTGTTGAGGATGAGAGTGATCAGCAGAGAGAGAACATATTCCACACCAGATGCCGTGTGAATGGTAAGGGTTGTAGTATGATTATAGATGGAGGCAGTTGTACCAATGTGGCTAGCTCGACTTTGATTGAGAGATTGGGGTTGAGTTGCTTGAAGCACCCTAAGCCTTACAAGTTGCAGTGGTTAAATGATTGTGGTGAAGTGAAGGTAACGAAGCAGGTATTATTGAGCTTTACCATTGGGCCTTACACAGATGATGTTCTATGTGATGTGATTCCGATGCATGCGGGTCATATACTTTTGGGGAGGCCGTGGCAGTTTGATAAGAAGGTAATTCATGATGGGTTCAAGAATAAGTATTCATTTCAACATAAAGGGAAACCCATTACACTATACCCACTTACACCAAAGCAAGTCCATGAAGATCAGGTTAAGTTGCAACTTGAGAGGGATAAAGAGAGGGCGAGTGCAAACACTAACTTGGGGGAAACTAGTGAGAGTGTGAAAAATAAGGCCAAGGCCGAGAGTTTACCCAAGGGAAGTGAGAGTGAAAGTAAGGGGGATACCAAAGGGAGAGTGAAAAGAAGTTTCTACATGGGTGAGGGTGAAGCGAGGAGAGCTTTCAAGACTAGCAGCCTGATGCTATTGTTAGTTTACAAGGAGCCCCATGTTTATTTTTCTAACACTGACTCTTTGCTTCCTATGTCTACTTCATCTCTTTTGCAGGACTACAACGATGTACTGACTGAGGACATTCCTTGTGGGCTTCCACCCATTAGAGGCATTGAGCACCAGATAGACTTCGTACCTGGAGCAGTCATTCCCAACAGGCCATCCTATAGAAGCAATCCTGAGGAGACAAAGGAACTTCAACGGCAAGTGCGGGATTTGATGGACAAGGGGTATGTAAGGGAAAGCATGAGTCCTTGTGCAGTACCAGTGCTTCTAGTTCCTAAGAAAGATGGGACATGGCGGATGTGTGTTGATTGTCGAGCCATCAATAATATAACGGTAAAGTATCGCCATCCTATTCCTAGGCTAGATGACATGTTAGATGAATTGCATGGTTCCAAGATATTTAGTAAGATTGATTTGAAAAGTGGATACCATCAAATTCGCATGAGAGAGGGAGATGAGTGGGAAACCGCATTTAAGACCAAATATGGATTATATGAATGGTTAGTTATGCCATTTGGTCTTACAAACGCACCTAGCACATTTATGAGATTAATGAATCATGTTATGCGTGCATTTATAGGTAAGTTTGTTGTGGTATACTTTGATGACATCTTAGTTTACAGTACATCGATTGAGGAGCATGAATTACATTTGAGACATGTACTTGATGTTTTACGAAAAGAACAACTGTATGCTAACTCTGACAAATGCACATTTTGCATGGATAGACTTGTTTTTCTTGGATTTGTTGTGAGTGCAGATGGCATCGAGGTAGATGTGGAGAAGGTGAAGGCAATTCAGGAATGGCCTACACCAACTACAGTGACAGAAGTCCGAAGCTTTCATGGCTTAGCGAGCTTCTATAGGAGATTTGTCAAGGACTTCAGTAGCATTGCCGCGCCATTGACCGAGGTAGTAAAGAAGACAGTTGGTTTTCAATGGGGCGAGGCGCAAGAGCGAGCATTCCAGGATCTTAAAGCGAAGTTATGCAGTGCGCCCATTTTGGCACTACCCAACTTCGAGAAGACATTTGAAATTGAGTGCGACGATCAGGGTTAGGTATTGGAGCAGTTCTTATGCAAGAAAAGCGGCCAATAGCCTATTTTAGTGAGAAGCTGAATGGAGCAGCTTTGAGGTACCCCACGTACGATAAAGAGTTATATGCGCTTGTGAGAGCACTTCAGACGTGGCAGCACTACTTGTGGCCTAAAGAGTTTGTGATCCACACCGACCATGAATCATTAAAACACTTGAAGGGTTAAGGTAAGCTGAATAAGCGACACGCAAAATGGATGGAATTCGTTGAGTCATTTCCATATATTATACGCTATAAGCAAGGTAAAGAAAACATCGTGGCCGATGCATTATCTCGCAGGTATGTTTTAATTACTTCAATGCATGCACGGATGTTGGGATTTGATTTGATTAAGGAACTATATGAGTGTGATTCTGATTTTGGTGAGATTATTGTTGCTTGTGCAAAGTCATCTTTTGGAAAGTTTTACATTCATGACGGTTTCTTATTTAAAGCGAACAGGTTGTGTGTTCCTACTTGTAGTATGCGTGAGTTGCTTGTGAAAGAAGCGCATGGGGGAGGTTTGATGGGGCATTTTGGGATTACTAAGACTTTAGCTATTTTACATGAGCACTTTTATTGGCCTAAAATGAAACGTGATGTTGAGCGTATTTGTGATCAGTGTCTAACATGTAAGCATGCTAAATCTAAATTAATGCCACATGGTTTGTATACTCCTTTGCCTGTACCTAGCGAACCTTGGGTTGATATATCGATGGATTTTGTGTTAGGGTTGCCAAGGACAAAGAGGGGTAGAGATTCAATCTTTGTTGTAGTTGATAGATTTAGTAAAATGGCTCATTTCGTTGCATGTCATAAAACCGATGATGCTACAAACATTGCAGATTTATTTTTCAGAGACATAGTGCGACTCCATGGTATACCTAGGAGTATTGTATCTGATAGATATGTTAAGTTCCTTAGCCATTTTTGGAAGGTGTTGTGGGCTAAACTAGGCACCAAACTATTGTATTCTACCACATGTCACCCACAGACTGATGGACAAATGGAGGTAGTTAATAGGACTTTATCTCAATTATTGCGCACTATAGTTGGTAAGAATTTGAAGAGTTGGGAAGATTGTTTGCCATTTATTGAGTTTGCATATAATCGTAGCATTCATTCTTCTACATCATTTTCACCTTTTGAGATTGTTTATGGTTTTCAGCCACTAACTCCATTGGATTTGTTACCATTACCTATTGATGAGCATACAGGGTTAGATGGCAAAAGGAAGGCTGATTTGGTGAAGCATATCCATGAGAAGGTAAAAGAGCACATTCAACGAAAGAACGAGCAATACGCTTCTCATGCAAATAAGGGAAGAAAACGTGTAGTCTTTCAACCTGGTGATTGGGTTTGGGTACACATGCGTAAAGAGAGATTTCCCGAACAGCGTAAATCTAAGCTACAATCGAGAGGAGATGGACCTTTTCAAGTCTTGGAAAGGATCAATGACAATGCATATAAGCTGGATTTGCAAGGTAAGTACAACGTCTCTGCTACTTTTAATGTTTCTGACTTAACTCATTTTGATGCAGGTTCAGATTCGAGGTCGAATCCTTTTCAACAAGGAGGGAATGACATGAGTCCAACCACACCAGAGACATTACAGCATGCAGCTAACAACTTGGAAGAACCCATGCAGTTTCCAACAGGTCCAATCACTCGCCAAAGAGCAAAGAAGATCAGAGATGCCTTTGCGGGACTAGCTCAGAGCTATGTGACCAGTTGCAGCAACCGAGTCAAGTGCACACCAGAGACATATATGGGCATAACCAGAGAGGTCCCCAAGCTATTTCATTTGACCCAGATCAGGTCAGACTGAAGCATAGCAGAGTAGCTTCAGCACCAGCATCCTTTTGACTCGATTTCACCCATTTTGGGACCATGTTGAATTCGGCCAAATGGGGGCATTTTTGTCATTTGTGCTCGACATTTTGACTTTATTTATGATGTAATTAGCATGGTTGACTATGCCATTAGGCTTAATTATGCTTAGAACCTTGCTTATTGAGTAAGCACGTCAATTTACTATTTGATGTAAGCACCTCAAATTAGCTTAAGTTAGATTAGTTTCTAATCATTGTTTTAAGCTACTTTAGGTGGGAAAAGACTTTTGGGGACGTGCTTGAGTGAATGGTTTGGGTAGTTTTCAGGTCTTTTGGTAATTTCACTTTAGGGACATTTTTGTCCATTCACACCTTTAGGGTTTCTCTTTGTAACCTATTTAAACTTTGTTTTCTTCTTCTTTGGAATAACATCACGACATTTTCATCAAACTTTGAAGCTTTTAAGCTTTGGCTATGGCTAAATTTCTTGTAAGGGAGGGATTCCCCTTTTCAAATTCAAATTGACTTATCTAAGCTTGGCAACTTAGTGGCGTCTCCATTGCTAGCAAAATACAATCTGATTTCATGCTTGTGGTTATCATGGACGTGAGTTTCATGGTGGTTAGGGGCTGATCTTGGTTGGGTTTTGTTCCTACAAAATCAGTATTCAAAGTTCTTGGGGTTTTGAGAAAGATGCTTGGGGTTTGCTTGGTTTCCAACCCAAGTGAGTTCTTGTCATTGCGTTTGTGATCTTCTTAGCTCTTTGGCATGTGATTGGGTCTGTTGGCAATTGCAAAGGCTCTAATGTTCCTTGGGTGAATGCATTCATGTCAAATGTTGTCACTTGGATCATGTCATTCTCCCTCTCTTGAAATGGATTCGTCCTCGAATCCGAACCCGGATCATAGATAGTTATGACAAAATCAATTGGACGATGATATTGGAATATAAAAGAATCATACTTGACCACTTGTACCTGTGATGAAAAAGCATAAACAATAGAGAAAATTTTATGGAAAAACTTCACTACCACATCTACTTTCTTTTCACCAGCTCTCACAGCTTCATCATCACTCATGGCCACTATCTCAACCATACTTGCCAAAGACCTCCTCAACACACCTGCTCAGCTTCACTATGTTTTTCAACCTCAAAGCACACTATCTCACAAGTGTTTACTCCCTCAATGCTCACGGTCTCACAAGCATTTTCACTCACAATGTCACTTATAACACAATTCACAACATTCAAGGCCTCACAAGTGTTTTCATTCGCTATGCACTCAACATCACAAGTGCTTCTCACTTCATTACACACAACTTCAATAGCTTTTGGTTGTTGAGTACTCTCTTCATTCACTGCATATTTAGTTACCTTCCAAGTCTTTTTCCATTTCTCATAAGATCTTCTATAATCACTCATAATATCTTGGATATCACTTTTGAAAGTATCCAAAAACCACGATCTTATCATCAATAGTTAACTTGGACCTGACATCTCAACACTAAACAAACAGATTATAATAATAAAAAGCAAAACAAATATGTAAATCCTCACAATCTCTTGTGTTTACACTCGAATGATATCACTCCACTCGTGTTTGCACTCTATTGGCTTTTACCCGATACTGTGCTCACAATCACTGCCTTTTACCACTCTTGAGTTCGTCCTCAATTCAAATGTGAATCACACTCAATCCAAGAAAGGTCAACTAAGGTGTAGTCCACAAGCTAGCAGAAACTCATGTATATATAGAGCAGGTGAATAAAGCAAATAAGATAAGTAATCACGGAGACTCAATCGAAAGAAACTTATAGCTAGAGTGCTCAGGATAAGAAGAATGACGAGTTAGCTAAATGCAATAAATAAGCAAGCAAGCAATCAACGTGTCACTGAAGCAATCTTGTGGTCACTCGCTATAGTGTTGAGCTCACCTTTATTTTCTTCTCCCACACACTCACAAGTGTTTACACTCCAATGAAACACAAGGATTTCAATTCGGCTATAACACAAATATAGTCTTTCAAGCTCAAACCAATACAAACCAAATCAAATATCAATGTAACTCATGTAAAGCAATCCAATCAACTTGCAAAGGGTCTAATCAAGCTAAGCACAATGCGACCAATTCTCTTTCTTTTTTTCTATTTTTTTTCTCTTTTTTTTTTTTTTTCAAAACAAGTAGGTGACTCAGCTGCTTACATAAGTAGCTTACAAGTAGGTCAATTAAGCTTGTCAATTCGACAATGGTAAGTTACAAACCAACTAAACACTTTTTCCAACTAACTTGGTGATGCAGCAACTTGCCTCTTCAAGCACCTCTCAAATGCAATGATAGCTACTCAAATTTCCATGTCAAGCTCATGAGTGCTTCCATTTTCAATGTCATGCTAATGATTTCAACACAAATCCAATGTCAAACTAATGATGGCTCACGCAAATCAGCAAGCACACTTGTTAATTCATGCTTCAACATAAGCACATCAAGCATCTTAGTCACGGCAATATGTGTAACAAAGCAACCAGACTTGTCTCACAAAGTTAACACACAAGCATAAGTAAACTTCAAGAGTAAGTCACGGCCTCATCAATCCATAAGCATTTCATTTTGTTTCAACACTCATTCACTCAAATGCCTCACCACAACACTCAAAAACACTTGTTTTCCTCACACTTCACAAGATTGCAACAACTTCACAAATATTGCAAACAAGCTAGTTCAAGCAAATGCTAGGAGTAATGAAGTGCAATCTGATTTTCTCAAAGTAGCTATGAATAATACCTATTGAAAACAAGCTAAGTGACATGCATATGGCAAGAACAAAGCAAGGGTGGTGATGGTTCTTCCTTGGCCGAATCTGACCTGATGCATTTCTTTTTTTTTTTTTTTTTGAAACTAATAACTTAATAACAATGTTAAACACGTCCTAGTAACTTACAATTAACAACTAAACACTTGATTCAAGCAAAGAACACAAAAGCCCCAATTTTGACCTAAGTAGCCAAAGCTTAACTCAAAGAAATACTCATGATCAATCAAAAAACACTCAAGGCAGAATGTTATTCATGATATTTTGATCACAAATCAACAAGAATCAGCAAGAAACAACAAGATCCAACAATGGCCGAATCAAGGTGGAAGTAAAACCTTGATGCCGAAATTAAATCAACAAAGAACAAAGACGAATACAAGATTAAACAACACAAAGGATAGGAAATCAGACCTCAGAACCCTAAGCTCATGACACCAAATGACAAGAACTCACTTGGGTTGGAAACCAAGCAAACCCCAAGCATCTTTCTCAAAACCCCAAGAACTTTGAATACTGATTTTGTAGGAACAAAACCCAACCAAGATCAGCCCCTAACCACCATGAAACTCACGTCCATGATAACCACAAGCATGAAATCAGATTGTATTTTGCTAGCAATGGAGACGCCACTAAGTTGCCAAGCTTAGATAAGTCAATTTGAACTTGAAAAGGGGAATCCCTCCCTCAACAAGGTTTTGGCCATAGCCACGGAAAGCTCAAGCTTTTCTTTCTTTCAAAATTCTGTATATTACGTTGGTTTCCAAAAATACAAAGAAGAGTCATATAATAAGGGTTACAAAAGAGTAAAAAGGCTAAAATGACCCTAGAGCTAAAATTACCAAAAGCCCTAAGTCAAGCACCTCAACCACGACCATTAAGGTCCTTTTGCACCTAAATAAACTTAAAACAAAGATTAGAAGCTAATCTCACTTAAGCTAATTAAGGTGCTTACATGCTATAGTAAATTGACGTGCTTCCGGCTAAGTACAAATCTAAGCATAATTAAGCCTAATGGCATAGTCAACCATGCTAATCACATCATAAATAAAGTCAATATGTCGAGCAAAAATGCCCCCATTTGGCCGAATTCAACATAGTCCCAAAATGGGTGAAATCGGGTCAAAATGGTGCTGGTACTGAAGCTGCTCTGCTATGCTTCAGTCTGAACTGATCTGGGTCAAATGAAATAGCTTGGGACCTCTCTGGTCATGCCCATATGTGTCTCTGGTGTGCACTTGACTTGGTTGTTGCAACTGGTCACATAGCTCTGAGCTAGTCCCGCAAAGGCCTCTCTGATCTTCTTTGCTCTTTGGCGTGTGATTGGCCCTGTTGGAAATTGCATGGGTTCTTCCAAGTTGTTAGCCGCATCCTGTAATGTCTCTGGTGTGGTTGGACTCATGTCATTCCCTCCTTGTTGAAAAGGATTCGACCTCGAATCTGAACCAGCATCAAAATGAGTTAAGTCAGAAACATTAAAAGTAGCAGAGACGTTGTACTTACCTTGCAAATCCAGCTTATATGCATTGTCATTGATCCTTTCCAAGACTTGAAAAGGTCCATCTCCTCTCGATTGTAGCTTGGATCTTTTCCTCTTGCATATAAAACCACACCCAATTGCCGGGGTCAAACACAATGCGTTGGAAACCTATTATTCTCACCAACTCTGCCTTTCCCTTATCATTCATACTCCCAAGCTTAATAAGAATCAAAGATAATAAATCCATAGGAGTTAAAGAATTAGAATCATAATCAATCTCATAAGGCAAGTAAAAACTAGAAGGATGAATGCATTTATTATATGCAAACTCCGGCCCCGCGCTATTGCGTTTGTGATCTTCTTAGCTCTTTGGCATGTGATTGGGTCTGTTGGCAATTGCAAAGGCTCTAATGTTCCTTGGGTGAATGCATTCATGTCAAATGTTGTCACTTGGATCATGTCATTCTCCCTCTCTTGAAATGGATTCGTCCTCGAATCCGAACCCGGATCATAGATAGTTATGACAAAATCAATTGGACGACTTGTACCTGTGATGAAAAAGCATAAACAATAGAGAAAAATGTTATGGAAAAACTTCACTACCACATCTACTTTCTTTTCACCAGCTCTCATAGCTTCATCATCACTCATGGCCACTATCTCAACCATACTTGCAAAGACCTCCTCACACACCTGCTCAGCTTCACTATATTTTTCAACCTCAAAGCACACGATCTCACAAGTGTTTACTCCCTCAATGCTCACGGTCTCACAAGCATTTTCACTCACCATGTCACTTATAACACAATTCACAACATTCAAGGCCTCACAAGTGTTTTCATTCGCTATGCACTCAACATCACAAGTGCTTCTCACTTCATTACACACAACTTCAATAGCTTTTGGTTGTTGAGTACTCTCTTCATTCACTGCATATTTAGTTACCTTCCAAGTCTTTTTCCATTTCTCATAAGATCTTCTATAATCACTCATAATATCTTGGATATCACTTTTGAAAGTATCCAAAACCACGATCTTATCATCAATAGTTAAACTTGGACCTGACATCTCAACACTAAACAAACAGATTATAAATAATAAAAAGCAAAACAAATATGTAAATCCTCACAATCTCATGTGTTTACACTCGAATGATATCACTCCACTCGTGTTTGCACTCTATTGGCTTTTACCCGATACTGTGCTCACAATCACTGCCTTTTACCACTCTTGAGTTCGTCCTCAATTCAAATGTGAATCACACTCAATCCAAGAAAGGTCAACTAGGTGTAGTCCACAAGCTAGCAGAAACTCAATGTATATATAGAGCAGGTGGAATAAAGCAAATAAGATAAGTAATCACGGAGACTCAATCGAAAGAAACTTATAGCTAGAGTGCTCAGGATAAGAAAGAATGACGAGTTAGCTAAATGCAAAAATAAGCAAGCAAGCAATCAACGTGTCACTGAAGCAATCTTGTGGTCACTCGCTATAGTGTTTGAGCTCACCTTTATTTTCTTCTCACACACACTCACAAGTGTTTACACTCCAATGAAACACAAAGGATTTCAATTCGGCTATAACACAAATATAGTCTTTCAAGCTCAAACCAATACAAACCAAATCAAATATCAATGTAACTCATGTAAAGCAATCCAATCAACTTGCAAAGGGTCTAATCAGCTAAGCACAATGCGACCAATTCTCTTTCTTTTTTTCTATTTTTTTTTTTTCTCTTTTTTTTTTTTCAAAACAAGTAGGTGACTCAGCTGCTTACATAAGTAGCTTACAAGTAGGTCAATTAAGCTTGTCAATTCGACAATGGTAAGTTACAAACCAACTAAACACTTTTTCCAACTAACTTGGTGATGCAGCAACTTGCCTCTTCAAGCACCTCTCAAATGCAATGATAGGTACTCAAATTTCCATGTCAAGCTCATGAGTGCTTCCATTTTCAATGTCATGCTAATGATTTCAACACAAATCCAATGTCAAACTAATGATGGCTCACGCAAATCAGCAAGCACACTTGTTAATTCATGCTTCAACATAAGCACATCAAGCATCTTAGTCACGGCAATATGTGTAACAAAGCAACCAGACTTGTCTCACAAAGTTAACACACAAGCATAAGTAAACTTCAAGAGTAAGTCACGGCCTCATCAATCCATAAGCATTTCATTTTGTTTCAACACTCATTCACTCAAATGCCTCACCACAACACTCAAAACACTTGTTTTCCTCACACTTCACAAGATTGCAACAACTTCACAAATATTGCAAACAAGCTAGTTCAAGCAAATGCTAGGAGTAATGAAGTGCAATCTGATTTTCTCAAAGTAGCTATGAATAATACCTATTGAAAACAAGCTAAGTGACATGCATATGGCAAGAACAAAGCAAGGGTGGTGATGGTTCTTCCTTGGCCGAATCTGACCTGATGCATTTCTTTTTTTTTTTTTTTTTTTTGAAACTAATAACTTAATAACAATGTTAAACACGTCCTAGTAACTTACAATTAACAACTAAACACTTGATTCAAGCAAAGAACACAAAAGCCCCAATTTTGACCTAAGTAGCCAAAGCTTAACTCAAAGAAATACTCATGATCAATCAAAAAACACTCAAGGCAGAATGTTATTCATGATATTTTGATCACAAATCAACAAGAATCAGCAAGAAACAACAAGATCCAACAATGGCCGAATCAAGGTGGAAGTAAAACCTTGATGCCGAAATTAAATCAACAAAGAACAAAGACGAATACAAGATTAAACAACACAAAGGATAGGAAATCAGACCTCAGAACCCTAAGCTCATGACACCAAATGACAAGAACTCACTTGGGTTGGAAACCAAGCAAACCCCAAGCATCTTTCTCAAAACCCAAGAGACTTTGAATACTGATTTTGTAGGAACAAAACCCAACCAAGATCAGCCCTAACCACCATGAAACTCACGTCCATGATAACCACAAGCATGAAATCAGATTGTATTTTGCTAGCAATGGAGACGCCACTAAGTTGCCAAGCTTAGATAAGTCAATTTGAACTTGAAAAGGGGAATCCCTCCCTCAACAAGGTTTTGGCCATAGCCATGGAAAGCTCAAGCTTTTCTTTCTTTCAAAATCTGTATATTACGTTGGTTTCCAAAAATACAAAGAAGAGTCATATAATAAGGGTTACAAAAGAGTAAAAAGGCTAAAATGACCCTAGAGCTAAAATTACCAAAAGCCCTAAGTCAAGCACCTCAACCACGACCATTAAGGTCCTTTTGCACCTAATAAACTTAAAACAAAGATTAGAAGCTAATCTCACTTAAGCTAATTAAGGTGCTTACATGCTATAGTAAATTGACGTGCTTCCGGCTAAGTACAAATCTAAGCATAATTAAGCCTAATGGCATAGTCAACCATGCTAATCACATCATAAATAAAGTCAATATGTCGAGCAAAAATGCCCCCATTTGGCCGAATTCAACATAGTCCCAAAATGGGTGAAATCGGGTCAAAATGGTGCTGGTACTGAAGCTGCTCTGCTATGCTTCAGTCTGAACTGATCTGGGTCAAATGAAATAGCTTGGGGACCTCTCTGGTCATGCCCATATGTGTCTCTGGTGTGCACTTGACTTGGTTGTTGCAACTGGTCACATAGCTCTGAGCTAGTCCCGCAAAGGCCTCTATGATCTTCTTTGCTCTTTGGCGTGTGATTGGCCCTGTTGGCAATTGCATGGGTTCTTCCAAGTTGTTAGCCGCATCCTGTAATGTCTCTGGTGTGGTTGGACTCATGTCATTCCCTCCTTGTTGAAAAGGATTCGACCTCGAATCTGAACCAGCATCAAAATGAGTTAAGTCAGAAACATTAAAAGTAGCAGAGACGTTGTACTTACCTTGCAAATCCAGCTTATATGCATTGTCATTGATCCTTTCCAAGACTTGAAAAGGTCCATCTCCTCTCGATTGTAGCTTGGATCTTTTCCTCTTGCATATAAAACCACACCCAATTGCCGGGGTCAAACACAATGCGTTGGAAACCTATTATTCTCACCAACTCTGCCTTTCCCTTATCATTCATACTCCCAAGCTTAATAAGAATCAAAGATAATAAATCCATAGGAGTTAAAGAATTAGAATCATAATCAATCTCATAAGGCAAGTAAAAACTAGAAGGATGAATGCATTTATTATATGCAAACTCCGGCCCCGCTATTGCGTTTGTGATCTTCTTAGCTCTTTGGCATGTGATTGGGTCTGTTGGAAATTGCAAAGGCTCTAATGTTCCTTGGGTGAATGCATTCATGTCAAATGTTGTCACTTGGATCATGTCATTCTCCCTCTCTTGAAATGGATTCGTCCTCGAATCCGACCCGGATCATAGATAGTTATGACAAAATCAATTGGACGATGATATTGAAATATAAAAGAATCATACTTGACCACTTGTACCTGTGATGAAAAAGCATATAAACAATAGAGAAAAAATGTTATGGAAAAACTTCACTACCACATCTACTTTCTTTTCACCAGCTCTCATAGCTTCATCATCACTCATGGCCACTATCTCAACCATACTTGCAAAGACCTCCTCACACACCTGCTCAGCTTCACTATGTTTTTCAACCTCAAAGCACACTATCTCACAAGTGTTTACTCCTTCAATGCTCACGGTCTCACAAGCATTTTCACTCACCATGTCACTTATAACACAATTCACAACATTCAAGGCCTCACAAGTGTTTTCATTCGCTATGCACTCAACATCACAAGTGCTTCTCACTTCATTACACACAACTTCAATAGCTTTTGGTTGTTGAGTACTCTCTTCATTCACTGCATATTTAGTTACCTTCCAAGTCTTTTTCCATTTCTCATAAGATCTTCTATAATCACTCATAATATCTTGGATATCACTTTTGAAAGTATCCAAAACCACGATCTTATCATCAATAGTTAAACTTGGACCTGACATCTCAACACTAAACAAACAGATTATAAATAATAAAAAGCAAAACAAATATGTAAATCCTCACAATCTCATGTGTTTACACTCGAATGATATCACTCCACTCGTGTTTGCACTCTATTGGCTTTTACCCGATACTGTGCTCACAATCACTGCCTTTTACCACTCTTGAGTTCGTCCTCAATTCAAATGTGAATCACACCATCCAATCCAAGAAGGTCAACTAAGGTGTAGTCCACAAGCTAGCAGAAACTCAATGTATATATAGAGCAGGTGGAATAAAGCAATAAGATAAGTAATCACGGAGACTCAATCGAAAGAAACTTATAGCTAGAGTGCTCAGGATAAGAAAGAATGACGAGTTAGCTAAATGCAATAAATAAGCAAGCAAGCAATCAACGTGTCACTGAAGCAATCTTGTGGTCACTCGCTATAGTGTTTGAGCTCACCTTTATTTTCTTCTCACACACCACTGATGCCTTGGTCCCGAGTTGTCTGGTTCCGGAAATCTATTCCCCTCCCATTCTTTTCTTCTTTGGATGTCCATCAGGGAGGCCTGTGTACTCAGGACAGTCTAATGAAATTTGGTATATCCTCTTGCTCGCGGTGTATCCTTTGTGGTTGTTCGCAGTGAGGACACGATCATCTTTTATTTCAGTGCCTCTTTGATTGAGGGTTTGTCGTCTGTGTTAGCCATGTGTGGTTTAGACTGGAGCTGTCGAGATTGGCGCCAACTGTTGATTGGCTTTGTCAGTTCTCTGGTGCCTCTTTATTCATCTTCTGGTTCGTCTTGTCCTTTGCAGCGTCAGTTTAACCATATATGGAGGGAGAGGATGCTCGCACTCATGATATTTCCTCTTAGGCCAGTTTCTGTTCTTCTATATGATATTGTTTTGATGTTCGGAATCGTGTTAGTTCTTTACGTAAGGTGACTCCATCTTATGACAATAAATGGCTTCACCTTTCGTGGCACTTGCCCGATGACATCTTTAGTTGATCTATTGTAGCCGTTTGGCTTTCTTCTAGGAGGGCTTGTCCTCTCTAGATCCTGGGGGATGCCCCTTTGCTCTGTATAGTTTTCTTTTGTTATAATACTTACCTTATCCAAAAAAAAATTCTGTATATTACGTTGGTTTCCAAAAATACAAAGAAGAGTCATATAATAAGGGTTACAAAAGAGTAGTAAAAAGGCTAAAATGACCCTAGAGCTAAAATTACCAAAAGCCCTAAGTCAAGCACCTCAACCACGACCATTAAGGTCCTTTTGCACCTAAATAAACTTAAAACAAAGATTAGAAGCTAATCTCACTTAAGCTAATTAAGGTGCTTACATGCTATAGTAAATTGACGTGCTTCCGGCTAAGTACAAATCTAAGCATAATTAAGCCTAATGGCATAGTCAACCATGCTAATCACATCATAAATAAAGTCAATATGTCGAGCAAAAATGCCCCCATTTGGCCGAATTCAACATAGTCCCAAAATGGGTGAAATCGGGTCAAAATGGTGCTGGTACTGAAGCTGCTCTGCTATGCTTCAGTCTGAACTGATCTGGGTCAAATGAAATAGCTTGGGGACCTCTCTGGTCATGCCCATATGTGTCTCTGGTGTGCACTTGACTTGGTTGTTGCAACTGGTCACATAGCTCTGAGCTAGTCCCGCAAAGGCCTCTCTGATCTTCTTTGCTCTTTGGCGTGTGATTGGCCCTGTTGGAAATTGCATGGGTTCTTCCAAGTTGTTAGCCGCATCCTGTAATGTCTCTGGTGTGGTTGGACTCATGTCATTCCCTCCTTGTTGAAAAGGATTCGACCTCGAATCTGAACCAGCATCAAAATGAGTTAAGTCATAAACATTAAAAGTAGCAGAGACGTTGTACTTACCTTGCAAATCCAGCTTATATGCATTGTCATTGATCCTTTCCAAGACTTGAAAAGGTCCATCTCCTCTCGATTGTAGCTTGGATCTTTTCCTCTTGCATATAAAACCACACCCAATTGCGGGGGTCAAACACAATGCGTTGGAAACCTATTATTCTCACAACTCTGCCTTTCCCTTATCATTCATACTCCCAAGCTTAATAAGAATCAAAGATAATAAATCCATAGGAGTTAAAGAATTAGAATCATAATCAATCTCATAAGGCAAGTAAAAACTAGAAGGATGAATGCATTTATTATATGCAAACTCCGGCCCCGCTATTGCGTTTGTGATCTTCTTAGCTCTTTGGCATGTGATTGGGTCTGTTGGCAATTGCAAAGGCTCTAATGTTCCTTGGGTGAATGCATTCATGTCAAATGTTGTCACTTGGATCATGTCATTCTCCCTCTCTTGATATGGATTCGTCCTCGAATCCGAACCCGGATCATAGATAGTTATGACAAAATCAATTGGACGACTTGTACCTGTGATGAAAAAGCATAAACAATAGAGAAAATGTTATGGAAAACTTCACTACCCCACATCTACTTTCTTTTCACCAGCTCTCACAACTTCATCATCACTCATGGCCACTATCTCAACCATACTTGCAAAGACCTCCTCACACACCTGCTCAGCTTCACTATGTTTTTCAACCTCAAAGCACACTATCTCACAAGTGTTTACTCCCTCAATGCTCACGTCTCACAAGCATTTTCACTCACCATGTCACTTATAACACAATTCACAACATTCAAGGCCTCACAAGTGTTTTCATTCGCTATGCACTCAACATCACAAGTGCTTCTCACTTCATTACACACAACTTCAATAGCTTTTGGTTGTTGAGTACTCTCTTCATCCATTCACTGCATATTTAGTTACCTTCCAAGTCTTTTTCCATTTCTCATAAGATCTTCTATAATCACTCAAAATATCTTGGATATCACTTTTGAAAGTATCCAAAACCACGATCTTATCATCAATAGTTAAACTTGGACCTGACATCTCAACACTAAACAACAGATTAGAAATAATAAAAAGCAAAACAAATATGTAAATCCTCACAATCTCACGTGTTTAACTCGAATGATATCACTCCACTCGTGTTTGCACTCTATTGGCTTTTACTACGACCCGACTGTGCTCACAATCAATCACTGCCTTTTACCACTCTTGAGTTCGTCCTCAATTCAAATGTGAATCACACTCAATTCCAAGAAAGGTCAACTAAGGTGTAGTCCACAAGCTAGCAGAAACTCAATGTATATATAGAGCAGGTGGAATAAAGCAAATAAGATAAGTAATCACGGAGACTCAATCGAAAGAAACTTATAGCTAGAGTGCTCAGGATAAGAAAGAATGACGAGTTAGCTAAATGCAATAAATAAGCAAGCAAGCAATCAACGTGTCACTGAAGCAATCTTGTGGTCACTCGCTATAGTGTTTGAGCTCACCTTTATTTTCTTCTCACACACACTCACAAGTGTTTACACTCCAATGAAACAAAGGATTTCAATTCGGCTATAACACAAATATAGTCTTTCAAGCTCAAACAATACAAACCAATCAAATATCAATGTAACTCATTGTAAAGCAATCCAATCAACTTGCAAGGGTCTAATCAAGCTAAGCACAATGCGACCAATTCTTTCTTTTTTTCTCTTTTTTTTTTTCTCTTTTTTTTTTTTTTTTCAAAAAACAGTAGGTGACTCAGCTGCTTACATAAGTAGCTTACAAGTAGGTCAATTAAGCTTGTCAATTCGACAATGGTAAGTTACAAACCAACTAAAAACACTTTTTCCAACTAACTTGGTGATGCAGCAACTTGCCTCTTCAAGCACCTCTCAAATGCAATGATAGCTACTCAAATTTCCATGTCAAGCTCATGAGTGCTTCCATTTTCAATGTCATGCTAATGATTTCAACACAAATCCAATGTCAAACTAATGATGGCTCACGCAAATCAGCAAGCACACTTGTTAATTCATGCTTCAACATAAGCACATCAAGCATCTTAGTCACGGCAATATGTGTAACAAAGCAACCAGACTTGTCTCACAAAGTTAACACACAAGCATAAGTAAACTTCAAGAGTAAGTCACGGCCTCATCAATCCATAAGCATTTCATTTTGTTTCAACACTCATTCACTCAAATGCCTCACCACAACACTCAAAAACACTTGTTTTCCTCACACTTCACAAGATTGCAACAACTTCACAATATTGCAAACAAGCTAGTTCAAGCAAATGCTAGGAGTAATGAAGTGCAATCTGATTTTTCTCAAAGTAGCTATGAATAATACCTATTGAAAAACAAGCTAAGTGACATGCATATGGCAAGAACAAAGCAAGGGTGGTGATGGTTCTTCCTTGGCCGAATCTGACCTGATGCATTCTTTTTTTTTTTTTTTTTTTTGAAACTAATAACTTAATACAATGTTAAACCGTCCTAGTAACTTACAATTAACAACTAAACACTTGATTCAAGCAAGAACACAAAAGCCCCATTTTGACCTAAGTAGCCAAAGCTTAACTCAAAGAAATACTCATGATCAATCAAAAAAACACTCAAGGCAGAAGTGTTATTCATGATATTTTGATCACAAATCAACAAGAATCAGCAAGAAACAACAAGATCCAACATGGCCGAATCAAGGTGGAAGTAAAACCTTGATGCCGAAATTAAATCAACAAAGAACAAAGACGAATACAAGATTAAACAACACACAAAGGATAGGAAATCAGACCTCAGAACCCTAAGCTCATGACACCAAATGACAAGACTCACTTGGGTTGGAAACCAAGCAAACCCCCAAGCATCTTTCTCAAACACCCAAAACTTTGAATACTGATTTTGTAGGAACAAAACCCAACCAAATCAGCCCCTAACCACCATGAAACTCACGTCCATGATAACCACAAGCATGAAATCAGATTGTATTTTGCTAGCAATGGAGACGCCACTAAGTTGCCAAGCTTAGATAAGTCAATTTGAACTTGAAAAGGGGAATCCCTCCCTCAACAAGGTTTTGGCCATAGCCATGGAAAGCTCAAGCTTTTCTTTCTTTCAAAATTCTGTATATTACGTTGGTTTCCAAAAATACAAAGAAGAGTCATATAATAAGGGTTACAAAGAGTAAAAGGCTAAAATGACCCTAGAGCTAAAATTACCAAAATCCCTAAGTCAAGCACCTCAACCACGACCATTAAGGTCCTTTTGCACCTAATAAACTTAAACAAAGATTAGAAGCTAATCTCACTTAAGCTAATTAAGGTGCTTACATGCTATAGTAAATTGACGTGCTTCCGGCTAAGTACAAATCTAAGCATAATTAAGCCTAATGGCATAGTCAACCATGCTAATCACATCATAAATAAAGTCAATATGTCGAGCAAAATATGCCCCCATTTGCCGAATTCAACATAGTCCCAAAATGGGTGAAATCGGGTCAAAATGGTGCTGGTACTGAAGCTGCTGCTCTGCTATGCTTCAGTCTGAGCTGATCTGGGTCAAATGAAATAGCTGGGGACCTCTCTGGTCATGCCCATATGTGTCTCTGGTGTGCACTTGACTTGGTTGTTGCAACTGGTCACATAGCTCTGAGCTAGTCCCGCAAAGGCCTCTCTGATCTTCTTTGCTCTTTGGCGTGTGATTGGCCCTGTTGGCAACTGCATGGGTTCTTCCCAAGTTGTTAGCCGCATCCTGTAATGTCTCTGGTGTGTTGGACTCATGTCATTCCCTCCTTGTTGAAAAGGATTCGACCTCGAATCTGAACCGCATCAAAATGAGTTAAGTCAGAAACATTAAAAGTAGCAGAGACGTTGTACTTACCTTGCAAATCCAGCTTATATGCATTGTCATTGATCCTTTCCAAGACTTGAAAAGGTCCATCTCCTCTCGATTGTAGCTTGGATCTTTTCCTCTTGCATATAAAACCACACCCAATTGCCGGGGTCAAACACAATGCGTTGGAAACCTATTATTCTCACCAACTCTCCCTTTCCCTTATCATTCATACTCCCAACTTTAATAAGAATCAAAGATAATAAATCCATAGGAGTTAAAGAA